>JADLZN010007792.1:0-31313 GCA_018155175.1 Sinocyclocheilus anophthalmus
CATACCAACAATTGCTTTTCTCCTCAAGTGGCGTCCATCGTCTGGTTGCCCCTCTTAGGGTCCACTTCACTCTCGTCTTTGTCCAATTGATCTTGGACCACAAGTACCGCAAGAAGGCGATCAAAGTGCTAGGATTCCCATCCACCGCTGGAAATATCTGCTTGACAGCGCAGCCGACCCAAGATTTTTGTGCTATTACAGTAGGACACAGAACAGGAAAATCAATGTCCAAATATTGGGAACATACAGCACTGTGTTGGGAATGGCTAAAGATATTTACAGCCAAGTTAATTACCCTTTTGGAGGTAATCAGTGAGATCTGAAGAAGCAGACAGAAAGAAAATAGGTGAAGAAGACTTTAATTACAGAGAAATTTAATTAAGACTAGCAAAGAAGTGTATTGATTTAACTCTCTACTGGTTTAAAGGGAAAGCATTTCTTATAACAATGTTTACCATGTTACCATAAAAGCCTGTTTTTAAAAGCCCTCAGTGACTAATAAAGAACCTGCTATTCATGCAGTAATATTTTAGCTATAAACACACTCATTATCATTTGATTTGGCTATTGTAACTTATTTCTGTTAGCAGTTTTAGATGTTATATTTGGAATCATCTGTTTTGTTTTAATGGAGTTACGTCTTCAAATTTGTAATTATTAATTGGCCATTATTTTGGGTGATTCTATAATTGCAGGTGCATTTGTTGTCCAAAGTCATTGTTTTTTTTTGTTATGGTTATATTTTTTAATATTTTAAATAATTTTGTACTCATTGTTATGGATCACAATATGTTACCGGCCCTAACAATATTTTTCCTGTAAAAAAAATGTCTTATATAGCAGAAAATCATGATTTCTTGTTGACCAAATTAGTCAGTGTATTTGTCCATCATGTATCATTGTGTAATCAAAATATTTATTGTACTTTTCTTTTTGTAATATTTAATTCATTTTATTTATAAAAGCCCTAAATAGTCATTTTCTTAATTCTACAACATTAAATTGTTTAAAAATACCTTTTTTATATAAAAATGTGTGTCCATAAATCTTGTGTCAACTCTGTTACTGTACCATAATTTGTCTTTAAATTGATGGAATTATCTCTCACAACTATGTAAGATATACAGGAAATGATGTCACCAAGAGCTATTTTGTAGAACGTCAAAAAAAAACAGAATTTATCATTGTTCACACATTGGGTTAATTATAATTCTTTTAATCATGATTCCATTAGTGCCATGTGTTCTTAGCATGTATGCTAGCAAGTGGAGTTTTTGGCTAAAAAATTTAAATTGTCAATTCTGATACCGTCAAACTCTGTTACCAAGGTAGAGTAACAATGCTGACAATAATGTAACAGAATTGACAGTCCACCAGTCAATTCTGTTACTTTACAATTCTGGTTAATCAAAGGGTAAACTCTGTATATAAACTATTTTAGGCATAGGTGAAATATTACCTCAGTTTCAAGTGTTGGAATGTAAGGACTCTTTGTCTAATGAAACAAGAAAGAGTTTTCCTTTTAGGATTTGTTGTTATTTCTACACATTGCCTAATTTGTCTGTAACAGAGTTGACAACTAATACTATAAAGAAATATGGTTTTCATTAAAAAGTAAAAAAAAAAAACAAAAGGGAGGAAGTAACTGTGTGTGGCAAGTACTGAATTATTCAAATGTAATATGTTTTAAATAAGATACTGGAAAGAACTACTGTAAGTGAACAGGGTTTTTTTTTCTTCTTAATTTGTGAAATGCAAACTGTATCTCCAATTATAGCCACCCATAGCTGTGCATTACCATGATTTTACCACCGTTAATGGGGCTTAAAGCACACTGCGTTGCATCTGACAACCATGCTAAAATAATTTGTGCACATCCTCTCATGGCTTGCTGTTTTATTTTAAACTTCGCTGCCATTTACAACTAATTAAACCACAGAAACTCAAATAAACAACACAATCTACAAAATAAGAACTTCCAAGAAAAGTGCCTTTTCCCCCAAGCTATTTGTTATTCTCTCATCAAAGTTAGCGGCGCAGAGCAGCTAGCATCATTATGGCCAAAACTGTGTCACTAAGTGTGGACTCTTCATATCTGTGGTGAAATATGCTCAAACTTTAGGAGCCTTGGGGAGTTTGATCCCCTTTCGCCTAGCTAGAAGAGTGTGAAATTGTATCTCAGAGGTTTTAGAAAGAAGCAAGCGTGAAAAAGGCATCTACAAAAAGCATTTAATAACAAATCAACTGGAAAGAACAGAGTTCACAACTGTCCAGCAAACATAAAACATGAAACAAAAGGAAAAGTAGATGAAAGACTGAGGCGAAAAATTAAAGTATAAATAAAAATAAAAATGAACCCATTTACTTACATCAAAATGTATCAAACTTAATGTCACCAAGGCCAAGTCGACTACACAACACCAAATGTAACTGCAAAAGTAATCATTGTTTTCAAACAAGTTTCCCCAGACACTCCCTGTCTACCATTGGTCAAATGGACACATAGCCATGCCCCCAACTTAAGCCATTGGTTGAGCCAGTGTTGCTGTCGTCAGGCAGTTTAAAAGGCTGAACAGAGAAAACAGAGCAATGTTTTGAAAGCGCCACAGTGTTTACACTATGTTGAACAACAAATGGCTTACTTATAGTTGTCTCTGCATATTAAACTGGGAGAGTATCTTAACATCGATCAAGTAACAGACTTCACATATAAGGAACAAAAGAGCCATAAAAGTCATGTTGTTTGCTACTACAGACCTTTAGCCAATAACTATTCAGGTTAATGGAAATGTCTGATGTTTGTAACAATGGCTTTAGAGATTTTAAAGCAAAGTTCCTTACAAAGCCTATAGAGCTTATGTTGTTCCTCTTGGACACCATGTAAAAAACCTAACGTTCATCGATTTAGCATTTTTGTGTATAATGAACTATTTCCATACAATTGTTGTTAGGAATTTCAAGTAAATAATGTTGGCTGTACTGCAATGAACCAAACTGACATTACTGCATAATGTATATGCTTGTAATTGCCTGATATGTCTATTTTTGTGTTGTCACTCGTCTCTCCAGCCCCCAGTTTTGGGTCAGTTGGTGCACAGCTGTTTTTCTCCATTGTTTCCAACTTCTGCTGTTATCTCATTAGCAAATGTAATTGTGACAGTGGTCACTATAGCACCCTCTGTAATTATCAGTGTCTGTGACAAACTATTTAAAAAATGCAGAAGATCATTATCTTAGATCCTAGTGGCATAATGGAGCATTTAAGTACTTAACTGTATGAAAATGTGCCCAATTTTAAAAATGGAAGAAAATGATATGCCGTTCTGTCCTGTTAATCTAATAGTCTTTGGCTTTCATATGAACGTTTTGGCATTCTGACTTAAAGAATTCATCAGATGGAAATGAAATCCTTCAGTGTTAAATGTGCTTGTACTAAGTTAAAATTAATTTCATTAGTCCGTGGGATTAACTCTGATACTCAAGTAGTTGGTATATAAACGGAGAAAATCCATTTGTTAGTACTTTCCAAAGTATAGTGGTTAGAAGTCTCTAAACCAGGGTGCCCAAATCGGTCTGGTGGGCCGGTGTCCTTGCAGAGTTAGTCCAACCCCAATTAACACACCTGAAAAAAAACCAGCTAATCACGCACTTATAGCATGCTGGAAAATTATCGCATGTGTGTTGAGCAAGTTGGATCTAAACTCTGCAGGGCACCGGCCCTCCCGGACCGAGTTTGGACACCCCTGCTCTAAAGCATTAGGCGCTGGTAAAATATAAGACTGGTATTAAGACTGGTAAAAGGGCTTTCACACCAGGTAGTTATAGGAACTCAGTTATAGCGACTACCCACAAGGCTGCATTTGCAGCGCCAGTAGTAACTCTGAAGTACCGTGAGCCATCCGACAGCGGCGTCATGTAAGCGTTCAACAACGTCAACAACCAGAGGTTGGAGGATGAAGAAGTGTCTGGACTTTGGCGTTGGTCCATTTGTTGCTGTTTTCCATGTTCGTGGAGTTTGTTAATGGAGTTTGTACAGTATGTAAACTGTGCATTTACACAGCTTTTTAAAAATGGCAGGAACCAGTGTTTCGTATAGCATACGTTCGGCCAATCAATGTACACTTATGTTACAGGTAGTTCCTATTGTGCTGGGTTAGACCCTACTCTGAAGTAGGAGCTAATTTAGTCCCCTCAAAAGAGGTTGTTGTAACTAAAATCATTCCTAGTTCCTGTGGTGCGAACACACCGAAATGCAGGTACTTCTGCCATTAGATATAGAAACTATGAAGATGTTCCTCCGGTGTCAAAACCCCTATTTAACATAATATAATGGCTTTTGAATTAGTCATCAATGGAGAATCATGCTTTCTGGTCAGCATAATGGTGTAGCTATTGAATCAATCTATAAAAAAAAAAAAATTTAAAAAGCTAACCAGCCAGACATTAATTTTACTAGATTCAATTCTAATGAACTTCAGGGAAAGAAAAAAAAAAGTTTTATTGCATCTCTAATCATTAATGGCTCAATCATCTAATCATCAATGGATCTTTGAAAAAGTTTCCTGTGGTGACATCAAGTTTTCTTTTACATACTGTAAGGCCGAAATAAATTGTACATCTTTGCATCTTTCTGTTGTTTTGTGCAAGTGCAAAACCTGCATAATGGCAAAAAACCTAAAATGATTTAATGAAATATTTATGAAGTTGTTTGTGAAAAGTTGTATTTTTTCTGAATACATGACTACTTTTGAATGACTGTCAATGGAAAAAGTGTAGTTACATCATCTACCAGGAAGGGGCCTCTACATTATGCAAACCTAGACCTCAGCTATATTCAAATTTCCATATTTCCCTATAATGCAGTAGATGAAAAAAAGGTCTGAATTCACATAATTCATAAAACAGTAGGTTTAAAGTACAGACAATAGACACTTTACCATCCCATGAGGCCACAGGAGAGGAAGGGCACAATGACGCTGTAGGTCAATGGCAATACAACGGACAGATAAAGTGCATATGGATTACGTTCATATGTACACCATTCATACTATATAGAACATACATCGAATACAAATAGGTAGACCCGCCCCCAAACTCACACCATTGGCAGAGAGTTATCTCCAAGTTTTCAGATTGGCTAACATGCAGGCCATGCCTAGATCCATTTCTGCGGTTTATATTCTCTAGAATTGTCACCAACACAAGTGTCATTTCTCAGGACACCTAACTCAGTGCTATCTATCAGGTAGTAGGGACATTATATGCATGGTATTCAAAAAAAAAAAACTGCTTACAGCAGCTTTAAAGCAAACTTTCCTCCAACAAGCTTTTTCATGGTTTTTTTTAATTTTTTTGTAGAATAATAAGTCAAGCAGTGAACAGCCTTTGAGGATGAAACTGTTTGAATAATTCCACCCCCTGTGCTTTTACAAGGATTGCCACGGAGGACTTTTACTATAAACAGGAAGGCTGTATCTGCAGCAGCACGCCACACAACCCATCTGGCATGTCCATAGAGCCTTATATAAAGAGACACCGCCTGGTCTACAAAGCTTCTGTTCAAGAGGATAAAATCTTGACATCACCCCCAGCACAAAAAATAAAAACGAACTATGTTTTCAATCCAACCATTAATCGATGCAGACTTCTTTGAACCACTATTAAGACCATCTAAATGTACTTTTGATGTCTTTGTCTAAGCAGATTTTTATCTCAGATTCTGTGTCGGTGCCAAGAACTAAAGGCTTCCCTGAGGTCTTTTACAGGTCCAGCTGTTCTGGGGGTCGAACGGAGGACTTGGGAGGAGAAAAAATAAGATTTGTCGAAAACAATGAGTAATTATCACATTGAAAATTGTATCTTTTCAAAGTAAATGTCTCATTGATGGTTACAGTTTTAATTGTGCAATAATGTGCCCATCTGTGCAGAGAGTGCACTAAATGGCTAAGTGCTGGGAAAGTGTTGGTGTTTGTGTTGCTGCATAAAGAGAAAACATCACAAGCAATATTGATCACCGCACAGGAATTTATAGACCAAAGTCTATGTTTATCTAACCCAACTTAGTTATCACAGCCTCAGCTCTTAGGTGCTCATTATACCAACTTTGAAACTATAATCATTAGCGGCTAGAGACGTCATGCGCAATAAAGGAACATAGATGCATACTGTTTATAAAGCTTTGTTGTTTCAGTGCAAATTTTATTTTTGACTAATCCATTAAAGCCTGTTTTACCAATAGTGCCAATGCAACCAATAAGTGCAAAATTACAAATTGGAAAAATAAAACGTCTGTGGCGTTATTTCTGTAAAAATGACATTGCTTGTTGCACATTTCACAACATTTCACATGTCCAGTGAGTGGTGATAAAAGCATGTTCAGTTTTATCTGAAACAGATGAACATGAATCTGGCAACATTTTATTACATTGGTTGTTGTACATATCATGGCAGTTTGGAAATTAAATGTCCAGTGAGTGGCCAAAAGGTTATGTGTCTTTTCGTGTTTAAAAACAAAGTGCCAACTACACTAAACCTTACTGTAAACCTAATTGATAGTATTAACAAAAGCATACATGAGCATTTGTTTACCAGGTGTGCTAATGAGCAAGTTTACTACATTAGAAAAGGCATAAAGCTGATTGTGTGATGCAAACACCAAAATGTAAGTGTTTTGAAGTCATAACACAGTTTGTAAAAGGAGCTGTGAAAAAAATAATAATCAAGGTTAATCAATGGAACGTTGATTGCATTGTGAACATTGATCTTCAGGTGATCCTCTTCTCCTTGCAGGCCATCTTAATGTTCCCTTTCTCCATGAATGTGTCCTCAAACAAGTAATGATTTCCCCTTGAAATGAGTAGTAGGTGCCACTTAAAGCTAGGGTTAGGGCACCCTTGCATTTGAGTGGAAGAGTCTGGAACTTGTTCAGCCAAGAATAGCTGTGCAATGTCAAGGACAAGGTGAGAGAGTCTCACAAACATCTGGCTCAATGTCAGATCTGCTGTCTTGGCTGCAGTGGGAGTAGAGAAACCTTTTTCACAAAGGTTGGTAAAAGGAACCACATAACTCTTCCATCTTCTCCTGTTGAACACAAGATCTTTAGGTATTTCATTTTACATCAAGGCAAAGACATCTGGGTTTCCCTTGGGTTGGACTTTTGTAGAAAGTTCTTGAAGTCTTGAAGTTCCTCTAATGACAAGAGTTGCCTGACTGTCTTTGATGGCAGAATCAAGCATCATAAAACTCTCCTGTTTTAAGGAAGCAGAGACCTTACTTGCCTCGCCGTCAATGACAAAAAGTTTATTCTTCACAGCTGTAAGAATTACTCAAGAAAGGTGCGTGAGATTGCACGTCCGTCGACTTATCGACAGCATCTTTGTGGGGCGTGTTCATTATCATAGTTTCTCTGAGCGGTGGCACTCTGGAGAATCTGTTTTAAAGCTTCATTTTCCATTTTACTACATATCTTTAGGAGAAACAGAGATGTGTGTGTGTGACAAAGCTATTGTGCACGATTTGCACAGATTGAACTTGACACATGCTGCGTTTTGCATTACATGCAGTACTATCATAATTACAATACCTCCTAGCAAATCATGCAGATTTACTAGGTACGTGGGTGTACATACATATTTTATGATTATATGTGTGTGTACATCTGTGTGTGTTTTCGTTGTTGTTGGTTTTTTTTCTTTTTCTTTTGTTTTGCTTTGTTTTGTTCCCAAAGTTGAGTTTTTCAGCTCAAAAAGAAGTCATACAGAAAGTCGTGACAATGTGTCCTCACACCAATGTATTGTAAAAATAAAAATAATAAAATGACAGCCAGATATGACAAGACACAAAAAAAAAATGTGGCCACTTTTAGAGAACGTTAAGGGGGGATAAGGGAACATGGAAAGCAGTTTGTGTGTAGCATTTTGGCTCTTCAGACAACAGAATTTCTAAAGCAGTTTCTCTCATTCTGACATGCATCGTGAACACGTCCATCTGTTCAGGGTTCCCAACGCTTCCCTTGACACAAAACCATTTATTTATATCAAAATGAAATTTGAAGCATCAGATGTTGTAAAACGGCGAGCTATAGTAATACACATATATTTTGATTGGGAAAACATGCATTCATGTTTCTATTCTGTTTGTATTCATATAGAAAATTGTTGAGTAATCCTTTCTAAACCAGTGTTTTTGACTTTTTTTTTTCAGTTAAAACATTTCTTAAAACGTCTTTAAAAAATGTGTGTGTATATATACTATCTCTGATATGTATTTAGTGTGTGTGTAAAATATATCTTATTATATATATTATAATAAAACATTACTAAAGTCTTATATTTGTTTTTAAATTCTTAAAAATGGTTTGGTCCAAAACAATATATATATAATAGTATTTTTATATAATAACTTTTGAAATTACTTACTTTTTTTTCACTTTAGCAAATGTAAACGTGTATTTAATTTTTTTTTTTACATTTAATTCTTAGCATTTTTTTTAGTGGGGGAAAAAAACTATTTGCCAATGATGTTAAAATAAATAAATAAAAATTCTTGCTGGAAAACAAGACTGAAAATACTTGAGAGAATACTTAATTAATGAAATCCTATTTGACTAGTGAGTACCTCCGTTGGCAAGATGGCTTTGAGATGGTACATGTTGGCAAGTTCTGTATGAAAATATTGTTCCATTGGGGGGCGTACTGTCCGCCTAAGCTCTCCTTCTTTGCCCTTTTATCTTCTACCCGTGTGTATATGTTTCTCGCACCATATGTCTGAACCCAGCATGCTAGCTTTGCTATCTCGTAAGCTGTGGCTAAGGAGATGTGTTCGGAGGTGCACCTCGTGGTTTATTTACTTTTATTTTGATGATTTACAGTGTGAAAGTTTCAGAGTGGCTGCGTGCTGCGATAGCAACTCGGCACTCAGGGTTGCACTTCAGAGACTTAAACTCTGTGCAAATTGATGGCAATATTTGCCAGCGAGCCTCATAATGGGATAGTTGATGGCTTAAATAAATAGCAGTCATATACTGTACACACACACATATATATTTACACACACCCAAACCTGGCAGGTCTGGTGTGGTGAAAAGGGAATAAAGGTAACATGCTGCAAGGAGCCGCGCTCCAGCGAAACGATTAACATGTTTTTCCTTAAGTTATTTATCGCCAGAGTGCTTTTGAAAAGAAAGGAAATAAATAAATAAACTAACAGCTCTCATCAGAAGCTACAATCTCCAGCTCTCAAGGTGCTGCAGAGATTTAAGGCTTTACAAGGTAGCAATGTATAAACCTATGAATGTTCAGCACCAGTGGTTTCAAAGGGCTTATTTGAAGTTGCTTTAACTGCTGAGAAACGACGAACCGGAGAGGTACATTTTCAGGTGGCTCTGAAGAAGCCTGAGTTTTCAAAACGGAGAGAAAAAAAGAAAGAAAGTAAAAAACAAGAATTTTTAACAACCTTATTTCACCCTTTTTTCAAGAACATTTCAGACCCAAGACATTTTTGTCTTTTGAACTTTTTTTGTTGTGTATAAACCATGAATAGACTACAGAGATTTACATCTTATCAACAACAACATAAATCTGGGACTGTTTGAAGTTTTTCCTTAAATCTGCTAATTTGAAAAAACTATTTTTTTTCTCACTTAAAGATGAATGTGTGTAGTTTCCTGTGCCCAAGCCGAGATTAAACAGAATGGGGGGGGGGGAATAACATTTTCAGATATCTTAAATTTTTTAATTTTTTGTTTGAATTTGAATGTGCTCATTTTTATTTTATTTTTATATTTCTATATATAATTATTTATTTTTATTTTAGTTTTTGTAATTTTACAACTTTCCAAGGCAACATTTACAATTTTCATTGAAGTTTTTCAGTTATATTTTATTTCAGCTTACTTTCAGTTACTGAAAACTATTTTTTAATGATTTTAGTTTCAGTTAACAATATCAGCACTTTTTTTAATCATTCCGAGCATTTCTGATCAGGGGGGTGGGGGGGGTAATGATAAATATGAATATATAGTGTTATATAGTCAGTCACCAAATGATTAATGTTCAGGGGGGGGTATTCTTATTGTGATCGTAATGTCTTAATACTAGGATTTGTTCAGTGTTAAACAGTAAAAGTCAGCAGGCAAGTGCTTCGTATCCTATCCGTCAAAATGTTTGGAAAGAAACCTTGTGACATTCTTGGCCTTCTTCAGCCTCTCTAGTAGAGTGTTGACGAGATGTGTATGCACTCATCCTCAGCTATATTTACAAGGCTTCTAACAGCCATGAAGGGTCCTTGACTGTTTCATGGCAACTTAGGCCACTTGGGAATCCACTTAATTCGGAGTGTTCTGGATGCTCAGATCCTGCTACTGGGAATCAGAGTCCAAGCACACAGCACCAAAGTTATTTGACACTTTGAACATCTACAGAACCTTGAACATATGACATTTTCATGCAATTTTTTGATTGGATAACAAATTATATGCAAGTATTTCTTAAAAATATCTATATAAGAACAGTAAAAGTTTTTTTTGCACAACATGCACAAACATCTCAGACACTACAGAGGGACACATTCCCTCTTTACAAGCTTTTTGTCTCCCTCATACATGCATTGTCTCTGTTTCTGTCTCTCAGTAGGTGCTAGCTCACAGCGAGGGGTTGAGAGGAGTGTGTAGCCCCTGGCCTGCTGCTGAATCAAAAGCAAGCAGCGAGAAACCTGCTGGAAATGGGGCTTGCTGATTTGATGTGCGTGGCAGGGCTGCTTTGAACCCCAGTTGCTGGGTGTGCAGATAAAAGCTACATTACCGTCCTGCTCATTTTCTAAAGATCAACATCCCGCAGCCACAGAGAATGGCGTGCAATCAGCCTACGCTAAAGCACCGGCATGCCACGATTCTATACTCATTGCCAATCATATCTGATAACAGTAGCCTGTTCTCTGGCAGCCCTACCTCCTACTAATGTTCTGCTTACTGCCGGTCACATTTGAGCGCAGATCATTACCAGTGCAGGACTGAACATTCTTCATCAGCATGGCCTTTGGCAGGGATTCCCAAACTTTTCTGTCAGCTGAACCCCTTTGACCTAAAATATTTCCTTTAAAACATCCCCTGAGGTTTTAAGTTAGTATTTCAATAATTCAAAAGCATTTGAATGGTACGGTCCCAATGTAGGTTAATGTTCATATGTATAAAATTACTAAAATATAATAAAATAAATAAAATATTTCATCTTTTTTTTTTGTACATCTTTATGATTTAATTAGTTAGCTTTTTATCAACTCATAAACCCCCTGCAGTTCCCTCACAAATGTACTATACAATTTATTATATAAACTTATACAAAATGTATTGAAAAGTTTACTCTGGTTCAAGCAAACTTAATGGATTACATTAACAGTTTGTTTGCTTGGTTGTTTATAATTTAATTCAAAACAATTAGGTCTTCAAAATCTAATTAATAATCAAGATTATTAACTAATCGTAAAAAAGTGTTGACTACTGAATTTCATTTAGGTCTGTTTTCCCTGCATCACAGTTGTGTGCATGAATGCAATGGCCAATCAGAGCTGCTTGATTTAGATTATAATATATATGCAAACATATATATATATTTGTTCATTTGATTACATTTTCTAAATTGTAGATTATAATCAGTGATTACAACTAATTCAAATCAGCATCATTTTAACAAATGATTTAAGTTTCATGTTTAAATTTTTTTTACTTCTGTTTGCAGTAGTACATAAAAACACATTTTGAAGAAATGTCACCTGACATTCTAAAAGAAGCTTTAGAATCCAAATGACGTAATGTGATATCGCATGCTTATAATGTAGATGGTGTAACACCCGATTTCTCTGACATGAGAAATTGAGGACGCTATGATCAACAAGGTGTTGACATTGTGTAAATAAGAGGTTTATTCTGCAACATGGCCGGCTTTGTTGATTACAATGAAAGTTCAGAAGTCAGGGCTCAAATAGCTGCTCTGTGTGAACGTACAGCGTCAGTGATAATGCCATAGTCACATTGCTTGCTTTTGGTTTATCATTTTTTTCAAAATTTGAATAACACTTTTGTATTTAATGATAAGATGTAGTTCAGGATCACAGGTTTCATCTTGTTTTGGATGTGGGCAGAGAATGTGACATGACGTTTTTCTGTGTTTCTGTCATAATCGTTCAGCCCTACTCTCCCCTAGTCAATATTTGTATTTGAAATAGTCATATACTCAACCTCTGCTATGCTGTGTTGTGCACAGAGACACATTTTTGGGTCTGTATCTTTACACGCCACACAATCTTTCGGGCGGTTGTTTGAAGTTGTCTTTTCCGTCTCGCTTCATCTCATAGAATTATTTTAGCATAAAATGTTCTGATTAATCCTTAGCACAGTATTTTGACACTTTTGCCTTTCCCTTTCTGCAGCTTAGCATTGCTCACATATCCATACAAGTATGAGAATGGGCTCTTTATAACTTTAGATCCTTACTTTTTTATATATCATTACAGTAATAGTTCCCTAAGGGGTAACTCCAAACTTCAAATTTAGCTGGCCTCCTGTGGCTGTGTTCAGTCTAATTTATATAGTCTCAGACTCATTATTTTGTACATTCATGTGCTTTAGCAAGCTCCAAGCCAGAGTTGCTGCACCAGTATGAGCACTTATCTAAAAACTTATCTAAAACACTTATCTTTTTTTCCTTAACTGTAGTTAGAGAAAATAGTTTTCCTTCATTTATCCTACTTCTGTAATATATTTGTTTCAGGATATCAGAAGTACTGTAGAATACAAACCTCTGTTATATCTCCTATCTTCACTAAAATGTATATTTCATTGCACTACCAACCGGATTCTACCATCATCTTCGTTTTGAAGCGCTGCTGAATATGTAAATGAGCTTTTTAGTCGATTGCCTTGATTTTGAACAGATGTTCTCACCGAGAACTCTTACAGATGTTGGTTTTGTTTGTGTGATTATTTTTCAGTTCACAGATGCATATGAAGATAATCAGTTAAAATTTCAGTCTAATTTATTTAGAACAAAGTTCATTATTCATCTTGGGGGGGGGGGGGGGTGGGAAGGGGGGGTGGGGGGGGGTGGGGGGGGGGGGGGGGGGGGGGGGGGGGGGGGGGGGGGGGGGGGGGGGGGGGGGGGGGGGGGGGGGTGGGGGGGGGGGGGGGGGGGGGGGGGGGGGTGGGGGGGGGGGGGGGGGGGGGGGGGGGGGGGTGGGGGGGGGGGGGGGGGGGGGGGAATCATGTGCAGGCCTGATGGATGCAGTGTACTTTTTACGGTAAAAAACTCAAATCTGATGGACATTTACTGTAACTGAGCCGTCTGATAACAGGCTGCCAAACCACAAAAAGCTTTTATCATCTGTAATCATTTTTTCTGTCTATTTTTGTCATGTAGTTTTATATTGTTTAACATATCACTGAGTTCCTTGAAAGGGCTGATGAATAAAATATATATTTTATGATTATCATTCATAGGTATTCAATCTGTAATTTTTGTATGTTTGGACAATGGACATCTTGCCGAATGCCACTCTTGACCAAGAAGAACATAAAAAGCTTACTTGAATAAGCTCAAATTCATTTGGATAGACCAGTTGAGTTCTGGAAGAATTGATTGTTTATTGGTTAGAAAGAATAAAAGAAATGAAAGATTCTGCACAAAATGTACTTTTGGGCTTTGGGGGGATAATTTGTGCATAATGTTTAGAGCCTATTTATCTGTCTGTCTGTCTGTCTGTCCTGTCTTTCTTCTTTCTATTTATTTCTTTCTTATCATCGATCGGGCTGAACTATTAATTGCATTTGCGATAATATCGCATTTTTCATCGCGAGTATAATTGTTATTGTTTATAACGCTACCTCGGTCACATGACACGCGAGAGTAGAGGTTTGCTCGATTTGACGATCGAATCGGTGTTGACATCAAAGTATGGCGAGAGGAAAGCATAAAGGAGGAGTCCCGCTCTCTTATACTCTCTCAGTAACTTTGATGCCAGCCACCCATCGGTCTAAGCAGTGCTGCTCCCTTCAGCGAAACACACTAACGCATTCTTCAGAGGACATCAGTTGATGCTACAGTGTTGCCAAGTCTGGCGTTTGGGACCCCTCAAAAGTGTGCATTTTTGAACCCCTGGAACAACGATTTTTAACCGGTGGACCCCCCCGAAATGAAGATGGGGCTAGTTTTGATAGCAATTTGGCGTGTTTTGTTATTAGAGCCTGGCAACCTAGCGCGCTACACGTGGAATGTTGTAAAAAGCGTAGAAATCGTACTTCAACACGGCAATTGAAATTACTCTGCAGTAACAGTTTTACGGTGCATTTCATTACTGAAGACTTCGACCTTAAAATAATACATATAATAAGGTAATATTATATATATTCTTATTTATTTAAGTCTGTCTAAGCATGGTTCCTCAAAGTGTATATTGCGGGTATACAGGGTATATTGCGGTAAGACGTGTTCTCAAAGTATATATAGGCCAGTATTTGCGGGGTGTGGGGGGGGGGGGAGGCACGGGCCCTCATCAGAAAAGAAATAATAAAACGTAAAACAGCCAAGATTTACTTAGAATGGTAGATGGATTGTTTGTTAAAGGGAAGAGGAAGCCCTAGGATTGCGTCGCACAAACTTTGAAAGTTACCTAATATGTGGTAAAGCGAACAGATTAGTTTTCATAATTTCTGCACTCGTACTTTAATTTATGTGTTTTGTGATTTGGTACTGACATTATTCATATTAATTTCCCCATGCTTAATGTTTTGTCAGTGCTTTATGTTGTCATAATTATTCCATGCTTACAAGGTTGAAAGTTCAACAAATCAGTCAATATACTAATGTGATTGTAGTTGTTAAATAAAAATATCATTCATATCAATTCTAATCCCCTATGTGAGACTCAGCTCAGGGGGAAATTGAATAATTATCAAACTAGTTATAATTAATATATATCTTTAGATCGGCTGTACGTATTTACTTGCCTCTCAGGTCAACCTGTCTTCAATTCTGGAATGTTAATTTTCCCAGTTAGGGAACTAACTTCTTACTGTACAATTCTACACAGATCCCTATCAGCATAAATCTACATATTGGGACTCCAGTTATGAGCAATCATGAGCAAACGTCAAGTGTGATACAAGTAAGGTTTTATTTTATTTTACTACATAAACACTTAAACTAGTCTACCATACTACATAAACACAAACTAGTCTAACATACACCTACACAAACGCACCCCACTACACGACGCACTCACACGCATTGGTATAGAAAAGGGTTAAAGCTTAGGCAGTAAAGAGAAGAGAAATAAAGCATGAAGCTATGGTACCATTTGATATTCGGCAGATCTACAGCCTGAAGGAGACATCAGCTTTTTATTTCAAACACACCTTTGTAAAAAGATGATATTTAATGTATCAATTAATAAAACTAAGTTGATACTTGCATGTCTTGTCTGTCTGAAAGAGAGGTTTGATGCAATCTGAAGTTTCAAGTTGATCTTTGCTGAAGTTGGTGATGGAAAAGAACCAGTTTGAGTCAGATTATCTTGGTGAATGGAAAAGTCAAGGCCCGAGGCCTGGCACAAACTTAGGGTGTCTTTAGCATTGTTTTTTTTTTTTGTATCTCCTCTCAGAACCTCACAGAATCACCGACTAAAGTGTGGTCCTGTGTGAGGCCTTTAAGGTCTGAGAAGATTCACGCCTCTCCAGATGGGCTTGTCCAATGAGAAAGGCAGAAATTCCGAGCGGGAGGTTGCAATTGCTGGAGGGTTTTTTACGACCCTTTGTGTGAGGGCATGGTATTTTGCAAATGTAATTCGCTTGGGTGTTGGTGCACAAACTAATAAAGATTCTTAGAAAACTAATATGTTGCATAGGTATAAACAATATACACTCTCAATTAGATCATACAAATACTAATTCATAGATACTAAACATAGTAGGATTACATATAGGTAAGATGACAGAAACGGTGTTTCCATCCCAGCCCTGCTTAAACAGTATACAATCTAAATGACACATACACAATGGCCTGAAGAAAATGGGTGTTCTTTCAAAGAAGGTTTTCCTATGAATTATTTAGTAGAAAAGTCAATTTCTACTGTGTATTGTGTCTCTTCCTATGGAAAAGGTAGTGATTTCCTCTACCCACATTCCTTTGGGCAATAAAACCAATGATATCAGCATTGGTTACCATGGAACCAGAGGCCTGGGTGGGTCGTTCGCGATACACCTGGCACCCCGTATGTTTTATTGGGTGGGGGTCTGTGACGATTTTGTTCACTAATGAATAATTGATTTGTTAAATCTAATTAAAAAGTGTGTCTGATTGGTTCTGAATGGTGCCAGACTCTACATCTAATTTCTCGTAACATATAGGCCTTGCCTACAGAAAAGAACATTTGTTTAATCTATCTAATATTGTGTTGGCCATACTATACAATGATTTATAGCTTGTCTTTGTTGAATTATACAGAACATAAAGAGCTTTAAAAATTTTTTTTGCATATTAAATCGTAATCGCAATATTGGTAAAAAAAAAAATCGCAATTAGATTATTTTTCAAAATCGTTCAGCCCTATCCATATCCTACCTTTTCTAACACTTTACATTCTTTGGAATCATTCCAATGTGTTTAATAAACTTTCTATAAATATTTTAACTGATGCCTGTGAATTATTTTCACAAAACTTGTTCTCTGCAGCAAATGGCTATGCAAGGGGCTTGATTATTCGATGAGGATAGATAGATAGATAATAGATAGATCGCTAGATATACAATCGATAAGAGAGAGTAGATAGATAGTATAATATCTAGATATATAGCCTAGATAGATAGAGTATTCACTGACATTTGCACACACACTGAAGTCCAAAATCGCTGAGGTTTACATGGCAGATGAAGGAAGCGGTGCCCTTTAAATAGGACACTCCCAAAACTTAAAGTCTGATAACCCAAGAATTATGATTATAAGAAATGTGTGGGCCAACTTGCTCTCGTGAACTTGTTTGCTGAAATTAAAATTGCAAAAAGTTTATGTGGAGCAGAGAGTACACAGCCTGCGGGACGTATGTATGCAAGTCATCTAAAAACTTTCTTTAATAAGACAGCTCATCTCAGTGGACCCCCTACAGAAAGAGAGTTGTCAGATACCTTATTGAGTGCTGAAATGCTTGGCACTTACCACACAAACCTGGAATGAAAGAAAAAAAAAAAAAGAAAAAAAAACATAGACAAAAATAACAAAAAAAAATATACGGGGAACCACCTATAGATGAGACAATTGTTTCTACAGTTTTCAATGTAGCTGCAAGCCTTGAATTGTGCAGATCCATCATTATTGTGGTGTGCGGTACTTTTAGAGGAGCCGCTGTTTTTTCTGGCTGTTGAATTAGCAGGAATCTGAAACGCAGACTGAACAGATGTGCTTTTGCACTGACTGTGGTGACTGGGGAAATGTAGATTTGACATTACAATTGATGGCCTTTTTTGTCTGACTCAAAGTGAGTTTTTTTTCCATCGTTAAAGTCTCAGTTGTCTGGATCTTGCACACCCCGATACCTCCATTTGTTTCCAGTCTGTCAGAGTACTGCACTACTAAAGATGAAGCCCTTTTTATTCAAATTACATACAGAAATATACTGTAACGAAGCATTTTACAATACATTTGGAAGGAGACAACCATGACATATTATTTCTTGTTGTTATATTTTATTTCACTGAGGAGATGCTGACCATGTTTACAATGCAACCCAAAAAAAAACTTCATCACTTCATCGGTGTTTTTGTCCTGTTTTTCAGTAAAAAAAAAAAAAATCATATATATTGATATGTAAACATTTAATTGTCTGATATATTTTCTGTGTACACTTTTACAGAGAGTGAGAGCGCCAGAGAGAGAGAGAATTTTGAACATATTACATATATTTTTAATAAATTTTTAAATAAATTTTTATGTATATACTTTTAAAGATAGAGAGTGAGAGACAGGGAATATGGATGTAATATACATTATTAAATATGTATTATAAAATTGTAAACCTTTAAACATATTAAATATACATTATCTCATTAAATATACAAACATAATTAGAGAATATATCTTGAATTAAGTTTTGAATCACAATTTACTTGCCCATATATTTATTTATTTATTTATTTTTATTCATTCATTCAAATTTAACAAAACTGGCACCAGAATGACTCTTTTAATCCATCATATGATTAACTAAACTAGGTTTGGCTGCCAAATGTATCTTTTTTTTTATTATATTTTAAAAGCTCACAAGTATGATGTAATTTCAAAGATGGCACAATCATCAGCTTTATTTGTTTGCTCTTTTCTTCTGTTCCTCTACAGGTGGTGAGGTGCCCTACACGACTTTGGCTACAAGGATGATGATGGGGGTTTGGTGGCTCTTTGCTCTGATAGTTATCTCCTCCTACACGGCAAATCTGGCTGCTTTCCTCACCATCTCCCGCATCGAGAACTCCATTCAGTGAGTGCACACATTTATTCAAAGCAGCTAGCATCAAAGACTGTAATCATCTGTACAATAACAAAACAACAAACAACTTTCTTTAGCTTTCGATCTTCATCTCAGTTAAATATGTTGTTGTGTAGTTTAAGCATTACTAACAAAGATAGGATTTTCAGGCTTTTATTGTGTTTGTATAGGAACAGTATTAATTGAGCAGCATTCTTCAAGTGAAAACATCTCTCGTATTCTTAGGCTACAATTAAATAAATAAATAACCTAAAAATATATACAAATCAGAATGTGTCTAATATAGTCCAGACACAAATTGACAAGCCGTGTGTACATAATACTGCAGGTATACCTCAACACATGTTTCATCATAGTGCTCAGCACTCTTGGCTTCACAATCACTTAACACTGTGTGTGTGTTTGTGTGTGTTGTGTGTTTGATTTGTGTGTGTAGAATATCTCCTGGGGGCATGCACACTCCCTGTTTTAATTTCCTGTGGCACAAATTAGATCTATCGTTCCAGTGAGAATGATGTCAGACAGCTCTGAACCAGTGATTAATTTAACCGCCTGGTTGAGTGCACAGAAACAGACAGAAAACAGTGCTTTTTTCCATTTTGAAAAGGTGATTTTTGAAGTGTATTTCTAAAGTAAATTTAATTTGAGATGAGGTGGTACATTTCAAACCAGAGCGGAACTGCTGCTCTTCCTGTTATGAAGATCGGGCCTTCTATTGTTAGCTTTCAGAAGTCAGGAATATGTCATTTCTATAAATACTAGTAAAGAAAAACTTTTTTTTTTATGTGACGGGTGGATGTATAATTGGTGACGAATCTTGTCAAGCATCAAAAAACAACAAATTCTGAATGTTATATGAGAGTATAACTTGACCATTTGAAACAGACTCAAATGATGTCACTTCCTATTAGTTTTAGGAGGTGGTGGTTTAAGTGTAGATCAGAATAAGAACAAAGGTGAATTATCCTGTGTTGATTAGAATTATTTTTTTTTATTATTTATTTAATATTTGTATTATTTTTAAATAGTTGATTTAACTAGCTAATCAATTAATTTTTTATGCATATGTAATGGTTTTTTTTTTGAGGTCATATTTTCATTTATCATGCTTTCTGGCTCATACGTATGATATAGAATATGGACTCATGAGTGAAAATAAAATATACAATGATGATTGAGAGATCACGAAATTAGACTTTCCTACAACCCCTGTACATCATCTTTTCATACTCAACTTTAAACGTTTCTTCCAAAAAAAAAAAAGATGTATAAGATATTCAATCAAACCTAAGTTGATTCTGTCCTCGTAAGTGTTCTCTTTAAATATTGATTAATATCTTCCTAAAATATATAACAATATAGCAAAGTTATATTGGTACCTCTTACAATAAGGTTCCAGTAAGTTAACGTTATTAATGTATTAGCTAACATGAACAAATAATGAACAATATATTTATTAGAGTATTTATTAATCTCTGTTCATGTTATTTTAACGAAAATTCAGTCATCATTGTCAGGTCATGTGAATTCAACGGAATAACTAATGTTAACACGCTCAACTTTTGATTTTATTAATGCATTAGTAAATGTTGAAATTAATATTAAGATTAATAAATGCTGTAGAAGTATCGTTCATGAAGGCTTTGCGTTCATGTTTACTATAGTTACTAAACCCGTTAACTATTAACCGTAATTGTAAAGTGTTTAACCGTTTCTTATATTTACTTTATAAAAATCTTTATAAAATTTACTTAAAATATTTCACATAGAAAGTTGTGACAACCTGAAGGTGGACACTTTTAGAATTATGTGAGGTCTTTTACTTTGGTTTAAAAAAGTCCACGCGCCTCATAACAACCAACAGGGGGGGGGGGTTGGGCGCTCCTGGAGCTCATAGACAGGCTTCCAGGGACGGACGGCCTCCAGGGTGGTACCCGTTCCGGGACACATGGCGGAGCAGGGAACTCAGGGGGCCATGGTGGAGCGGGCAGACTAGGGAGCCATGGAGGAGCAGGCAGACTAGGAAGCCATAGAGGAGCAGGCAGACTAGGAAGCCATGGCAGAACAGGGAGCTCGGGGAGCCATGGCGGAGTAGGGAGTTCAGGGGGGCCCGGCGTGCAAGACCAGCTTTAGGAGGCCATGGCAAATCATGCACTCTGCCCAGCTACCACGGATGGACCCCTACTACCCCCCCCCCCCCCAAAAAAAAATACTTGGGGAAAATATCAATCGCTAAGGCCCTCCGTGGGCCTGACTCGGGTACTGTGGCCCTCCCTGGGTTTGACTTGGGAACTGGAGCCCTCCTTGATCTGTACGTGGGAACTGGAGCCCTCCATGGGCTGGACATGGGAACTGGAGCCCACTCAGGGCTAGACTCGGGGACAGGAGCCCTCACTGTGCTAAACTCGGGAACAGGAGCCCTCCCTGGGCTAAACTGCTGACTGGAGCCCTTTCTGGGCTAAACTCAGGGACTGGAGCCTTCTCTGGGCTAATCTCGGGGACTGGAGCCCACTCTGGGCTGAATTTGGGGGCTGGAACCCACACTGGAGCGGGCTCTGGGGCTGGAGCCAACACTGGAGCAAGCTCTGGGGCTGAAGCCGACACTGGAGCGAGCCTAGGGACTAGAACCAACCACCTTTTCCTCCTTAGATTCCTAGTTAGGTTCGGGGTGAAAGGCGTGGTCGGCAGACTTGACATCAGCGCGGCCGGCGTGCTGGTTCTGGCCTGGGGCCAGACTCTCTCCAGACACCGGAGGAACCCTTCCCTCCAGCTTAGTCCCGTGGTGTCTGGGAGGTCCACGGGGCGATGGTAATTGGCCCCGATCCAGAACAAAGAATTAAGCGTGGAGTCATCTAATGCCGTCATTGTGTCGAACCGGCAGAAGAAGAACCCCAGGCTACTCACGAAGGGAGATTCTACGGCTATGCCTGAGCGTGGCCGCGATACTCCATATGCGCGGTGGGGGGAGCAAAGGAAAACTTTCAAAATGGAAAACAAACACAGGGAGAAGGGGCGCTGCTTACTTTTTGTTTTGGTCCAGTATTCTGTCACGTTCGCTACTGTGAGAGAGCGTGGCGCGAGGAACGAGGAGACGTGGAGTACATCAACAAAGAGACTTTAATAATATCAAGGGAACCAGGAAAACACACGTAGCAGAGGAGGTTTGACATCACAATCCCGAACAGGAACTCAAAACAGGAAACACTTAAATACACATAACTAGATGATGGATGAAGAGACCACCTGGAACTATTGGAAACAATAATTTAAACATAGAAAACTGGGTCATGGCACCTGGGGAGCAAGACATAGACAAAACATGGAACAGAGTCTGACACAGTCATAGAGTTAACTCAGTTTTGTAATAACATGTGCTCTGTTATTTATAGTGCCTCACATGTGGTTAATCAAGTTCAACGATGACTAGCAGTGATAGAGTTAATTGTGCTTGTAACAATCCTCGGTTCCTTTATCATATAACCATGTAGGCGATTTGGGGAGGGGGCATTACTAGGGAAAATGAGAGTATTTAGTATTTATTTTTTCAAGATCTCAGTTTGTTTATTTTCCTTTGCATTAGATTATCATTAATGAGCTTGTGCTTAGATCGTTTGATTCTAGCTCTATGCACCTAATTAGGATTTCCATAAATTTAAATGTATTATCTTTTAATGTGTAGACGATGGCAGGGTCATTACAGAAATAATTACAGCCTAAACTCTGCACCCAGGGGTCTGTTGTATTTAAAATACACAATTCAGTCAGGATGAGCTGAAAGATTTATGAGACCAACTGGGTGTTGGGCTGAGTTCACAATTACATAGTTTTGTCTTGAGAAGGAGATTCATTACTTAATAGGTTTAAAGTCGGTATAGTTTATTTAGTATCATATTCTTTTGTTGCTGTGAGAATTTTAAGCCAGACGGATAGGGGACCAAAAGGATGAGCATTAGTTCATCAGTCTCTTTTTATTGACTTTACTGATCCTAACCCAGTGTTAATTAAATCAGGGCAACATCAACTTATTGACATCTCTCACTTACCCCACATAGCTCTTAACCAGTAAACACAAAATCTATACGTTCACTTGTTTCATTCATCAGGCTGGTCCTCGAGGAATTCAGTTGAAAGCTTTGTACTTATTTGATATCGAATGCATTTATGTGAAACTTTTTCAGCATGGCTGAATTCTGAGGTAAGTATCAAAAGCACTAATCAATGCCTGCAGAGTAAAATATAACTGAAAACTTTTTTAGTTTTGTTTTACATTATGCACATGCTGGCACCATGATGGCCCAGCTTCAGCTGTAGACATTTAGAGAAAGGATTTATCATCTTGTGAGTGAGGAAAACACTTCAGATGGATGCTGTTTGTGCTGATTGCCATTGTTTTGAATGATTTGCAAAACTGTGCCACTGATTTGCTGGATGTAATACAGCTTAGCAAAAAAAGAAACACATCACTGATGTTCACTTTTATCCCAAAACAGCATGAAAATGCCATCCAGTTTGCTTTTTTTAACAGAGGAAAGTAATAAACACTGTACGGCAGCCTTAATGTTTGAATTTACATTACAATGTGCCCTTGAGAGGAAGCGGGTTTGAATATTCATGCATATTGTTAAATCGGTTTAGAAGTATAAAAATGGTTTAGGAAACAGATTGTACAGTGCGGCTCCATACATCCATCTGTGAAGGTGGGCCAGGCTACAGTTCTCGAGATTTGTTTTTTTTTCTGCACTCAGTTTGCCAGCCATGCCAGTTTGCCTGCGGTCTGGCTAGTCACAGTCACTCGGTGCCATAGATGACAGTTTTCCTGGGCAAAGCAAAGAGATCAGCTAAGCATTTGAATGCCGCCAGATGGTCACCTATAAAGGGTGTGAAAAAGCGTATACACAGATAGATTGCTGTTATTGAGGCTAACTGAATTTTGCAGGAACAAGAACACATTGCTGCATTGCAAATGTTCCGCTAGTATTAAAAATTACAGAAATGGATTTAACTGCAGTCAACAGAATCTATAAATATTGCAATCTAGGGCAAAATCTACAACTGTGAGTCTACTTGTTCAACACTGACCCTGTTTGAAGATCCCATTTTCTGGCTTTTAATGCATGTTATTTAACTGTGAGGTCATCTATATGCTAGTGTACTTATAAACGTAGATGGATGCAGTTCTTCTCTTTCAGGAAAACAAACCTATTGAAGACTCATCCTGCGCTACACAGATTTCTCCAATCAGATGCTCACCAGAGTGAGAATGTCCTCACTAATACCACCTGCACCTGACTATAAGATTCTTTTTTTTTCACCTTTTTTCACATATATAAATACAATACAAACCGTAATTGTGAAAATAACTGTAAAAAGTAAAAAAGTAGTTCCCTTTCAGTCGGTCACACTCTACGTCACGTCGGATGACCGACGAAATTAGGATCTCGCTTAGAGGGACCAATCTACTTCGAGTGTAAACTAAACGAGCCAATGCACATTGGCATGCGATTATTGCATCCAGCTGCTGCTGATCACAGCGTGAGTATAAGTAGGCAGCAGGTGCAGCGCATATTCAGCTTTTCGCTTCGGAGCCGAGCGATCACATCGTTCCGCTCCTGACTACTCTACGGAGAGAAGACTGAACGAGTTCAGCACTCTCTTGGAGAGCTCTTCGTGTTGGCGGACGGCGCTTCAACGGTGGTCGTTCCTGTGTCGAGTGGGTTGCACACATCAAGCTGCACTACCCCTGTCGTGTTGCAAGCGGCCATCTCCCCTGTGTGCTTCAGCACGCTAAAAGAGCTTTTCCCCCTAAAAGAGCAATTTCTGGTGCGTCTTTCTAAAGACGACGTTGCTTGGCAAACTTGAAGTTACGTCTTTATAAAGACGATGTGGGTCTTGCTAGAGACAACGTATCACCCGGGCGTTCTGGATGCGGTCGTTACCTGGCGCTGGGTGATGGTCGACGATCGGATGTCGATTGCAGCATCGGAGGGTGAGCCAGAGCGTTCTGGAGAGGAAGATTCGGCTGCGCTGCTCTCCTCCGGGACCGTAGCAATGCCTGAATTGGATCCAGAAATTATGGCTATGCTTTCCTGGGCCGCTGTAGGGGTAGGGCTTGAGTGAAGACTTTCTCTGTGTCCCGAGCCCTCAAGGTTGCATGATTGTTTCTCGGGGTGGTCCCGCCTCGGTGCCTTTCTTCCCGGATGTGCATGAGGAGCTCAACAAGTCGTGCACGGCACCTTTTCACTGCCGGAAACTGATTTGCTGAATCCTCCTCCCTCACCACCCTCGATGGTGGGCAGCTAGGGGGTTACAAGGGTCCCCGCGGTGGAGTGGTCGGTTGCGATGCAGCTGTGTCCTAATACCACCTCCAACCGGCAAGGAGAGCCGTGCCTCCCCTCCCGGGTCTGTAGATACTCGACTGGCCAGCAATGCTTATACAGCCTGTGGAGAAGCTGCCTCCGCCTTACACGCTACAACGTGATTGCAAGTGCACCAGGCCAAGGCACTGATGGACTTGCACGAGGGTGGTCATGACCCGGAAGTTCAGAGAGAACTCCACACCACGGCGGACCTCGCGCCACGATCGACGAAGGTTACGGCGCGGTCTCTGTGTCGTGCCATGTCCACTATGGTGGTCCAGGACCGCCAATTCTGGCTGTGACTGGCTGACATGCGCGAGATGGACAAGACAAGATTCTTGAACGCCCCCGTGTCCCAGTCCGGCCTGTCGGCAACACGGTGGAGAACGTGCCCAGCGGTTTTCCGCTGACCAGAGCAGACTGAGGCCATCAGGTACATTCTGCCGGTGTGCAGCTGCTGCCGTCGGCGAGGGCGGCCCCCCTGCCACCGCCAAACAAGAGTAGAGCTCCTGCGGCCTCCAGCAAAGCTGTGCCTTGGAGCTGGTCGCAGGGCAGCCGCCCCACCCGTCCATTCCCCTGCCAAACCTGGTGGCAAGCGAGAGAGCAAGAGGCCCGGAGACGGGCTACCCAGAGGTGGAGGGACGTGCTCTTCAGGCGATGGTAAGCACACCACTCCCTCCCCCGGAGGAGGGCGGGCGGAGAATCTTTTTCCACCAATAACCTCGGTCGGTGGTACCCAAATTCTCAACAAAGAGCAATTCCTATATTTCTGGGTCCCCAGAGGGGACAGGTGGTTGTGGACGATCCAGTGCGTATCAAACTCACCCTCCTCTCTCGCCAGTGAGAAGCAGTGGGCAGATCGGGAGGACGAACCAACAGACTACCCACACACCCTCTGCTCAAACACAGGTCAGTGTTGCACACACTCAGACCCCGCCTCGAACCGTCAAGAGACGCCTGGGCCGGGTCCCTGCATTCTTCCTCGCTGCCCCACTGCGTGTATGCCTGTAGTTCCATTGATGCCACTTATGCGGTGTCCTGGAGCCTGGATAGAGCTACCCAGCCCATCTCGTTGGCTCCTTCGAACCGTCAGGCTCGGTTATGCGATTTAGTTCGCCCGGCGCCCTCACAAGTTCAGGGGCATCCACTTTACGTTAGTAAAAGCAGCAGATGCCCCTGTCTTGCGTGCAGAGATCGCAGTCCTGCTGGTGAAGGATGCGATAGAGCCGGTCCCTCCTGCCGATATGAGGTCGGGGTTTTACAGTCCTTACTTTATTGTACCCAAGAAAGGTGGTGGGTTGAGACCCATCTTGGATCTGCGCATTTTGAACCGGGCCCTTCACCGGCTCCCGTTCAAGATGCTCACGCAGAAATGCATTTTCAGGTGTATCCGTCCCCAAGACTGGTTCGCAGCGATCGACCTGAAGGACGCGTACTTTCATGTTTCGATCCTTCCGCGCCACAGACCATTTCTGTGGTTTGCGTTCGAAGGACGGGCATACCAGTTCTAGGTCCTGCCCTTTGGGCTGTCCCTGTTGCCCCGTGTCTTTACGAAAGTTACGGTGGCAGCCCTTGTTCCCACGAGAGAGCTGGGCATTCGCATCCTCAACTACCTCGACGATTGGCTCATACTCGCCCAGTCTCAGGATCAGTTGTGCGAGCACAGGGACTTGGTGCTTTCACACCTCAGCCTGTTGGGCCTTCAGGTCAACTGGGAAAAGAGCAATCTCTCCCCGACGCAGAGGATCTCTTTTCTCGGTATGGAGTTGGACTCGGTCGAACAGACAGGCACGCCTCACGCAGGAACGTGCTCATTCGGTGTTGAACTGCTTGAATACATTTCAGAGCATGATGGCGGTCCCACTGAAATTTTTTCAGAGGCTCCTGGGGCATATGGCAGCTACGGCGGCAGTCACGCTGCTGGGGTTGCTCCATATGAGACCGCTGCAGCACCGGCTCCATGGCGAGTCCCGAGGTGGGCGTGGCAACGCGGCACCTTCCGGGTCCAGGTGACACCGGCCTGCCGCCAAACCTTCACCCCGTGGTCAGACCTTGCGTTCCTCCGGGCAGGAGTGCCCCTGGAGCAGGTCTCCAGGCATGCTGTGGTTTGCACAGATGCCTCAACCACCGGCTGGGGGGCCACGTACAACGGGCTTGCAGTGTCAGGGGTTTGGACGGGGCCCCAACTGCACTGGCACATCAACTGCCTTGAGTTGCTGGCAGTGCACCTTGCCCTGAGCCGTCTCAAAGGGCGCTTACGAGGCAAGCATGTACTGGTCCGCACGGACAATACAGCGGCCGCTGCGTACATCAGCCGGCAAGGTGGTCTGCGCTCCCGTCGCTTATCGCAACTCGCCCGCCACCTCCTCCTCTGGAGTCAGAAGCATCTGAGGTCGCTTCGTGCTGTTCACATTCCTGGGCTGCTCAACCGGGCAGCCGACGAGCTGTCCCGAGCTGCGCTCATGGGAGAATGGCGACTCCATCCCCAGACGGTCCAGCTGGTTTGGGGACGTTTCAGAGCCGCTCAGGTAGACCTGTTTGCCTCTCCAGAAACCTCTCACTGCCAGTTGTTCTACTCCCTGACCGAGGGAAAACTCAGCACGGATGCACTGGCACACAGCTTGCCACGGGGCCTGCGCAAGTATGCGTTCCCCCAGTGAGCCTTCTGGCACAGTTCCTGTGCAAAGTCAGGGAGGACGAGGAGCAGGTCCTGCTGGTGGCACCCTATTGGCCTACCCGGACCTGGTTCCCGGAACTAATGCTCCTCGCGACAGCCCCTCCCTGGCCGATTCCTCTGAGAATGGATTTACTGACTCAGAGACGGGGCACCCTTTGGCACCCGCGTCCAGACCTCTGGAAACTTCATGTCCGGTCCCTGGACGGGACGCGGAGTTTCTGAGTGGCCTACCCCAAGAGGTAGTTGACACCATCACTTTGGCGAGAGCACCGTCTACGAGACACGCCTACGCTTTGAAGTGGAACCTGTTCGTTGAGTGGTGTTCTTCTCGCCGAGAAGACCCCCGAAGATGCCCGATCGGAGTTGTGCTGTCCTTTTTGTAGCAAGGGTTGGAGCGAAGGCTGTCTTCCTCCACCCTTAAAGTTTATGTCGCTGCTAACCACGACCCCGTAGAAGGGAGGTCGTTGGGGAAGCATGACTTGGTCGTCAGATTCCTTAGGGGGGCGAGAAGGTTAAATCCTCCACGGCCCCCCTCTTTACCCTCTTGGGACCTGACTCTAGTGCTCAAAGCACTACAGCAGGCCCCATTTGAGCCTTTACAAGCAGTGGAGCTGAAGTTCCTCTCGATGAAGACTTTGCTCCTGCTTGCATTGGCCTCCATCAAGAGGGTAGGGGACCTGCACGCATTTTCGGTCAACGATTCGTGCCTAGAGTTCGGGCCGGCTGATTCCCAGGTAACCCTGAGGCCCCGGCCGGCTACGTGCCCAAGGTTCCTGCTACTCCCTTCAGAGATCAGGTGGTGAACCTCCAAGCGCTGCCACTCGGAGGAGGCAGACCCAGCCTTAGCTTTGCTCTGTCCCGTCCGAGCCTAAAGGTGCTACGTAGACCGGACGCAAAGCTTCAGTACCTCAGACCAGCTCTTTGTCTGTTACGGAGGCCGGCAGATGGGGAATGCCGTCTCAAAGCAGAGGAATGCCCACTGGATAGTGGATGCCATCACCCTGGCTTATCAGGCACAGGGTGTGCCCTGCCCGCTCAGGTTGCGAGCTCTCTCAACTAGAGGTGTTGCATCCTCCTGGGCGCTGGCTTCTGGCGCCTCGCTGACAGATATTTGTAGGGCTGCGGGCTGGGCGACCCTAACACATTCGCTAGATTCTATAGCCTTCGTTTTGAGCTGGTATCCTCCTGTGTTCTCACCTCAAACCGGGGTGTTTTTTTTTTTAGAAAGCACTGGAGGCCCCGCTTCGGTCTGTTGCAATCCTCCAGAGAGTCCATACATTAGACCCTGTTGAGTTCCTCCGTCCCCTCTGCAGCCAGACGTGGCGGAATGTCCGGTGCCAGGCCCTCACTCGTTGAATCCTCGAGAACCTGTAGAAGGCTGGGTTCCATATGTAAGCCCTAAGTGGATCCCATATGTGTAAAGTCCCCGGTATAGCCTTGAGCCCGTGTTTCCCCGGCAGACTTCTGCCATTCAAAGAGGGTTCAATCACCTCCCTTCTTCCATATGCACCTAAGGAATGTCATTATGTGTATTGCTTCCGAAACCTCCTACGGGAAGGTTCGAGCTTCCGTAACGCCCCTGTTCAAGTAGAACGGGTACGTTTTCCCAGTTTTATCCAGTCTTACTCATTGGGTAGTGCCATTGCAGCAGTAGCTGGTCCTCTTGTTAAGAAGCCCTGGCCTACGCCAAAAAATATGGGCGCAGGTGGCTTCCACAGGACACTGGAAGGGGCAGTATCTGTGGCCCTTTGGTAGGGATCCCAATTTGTCGGTCACGACGTGACTTGTAGTGACCGACTGAAAGGGAACATCTTGGTTACGTATGTATCCATCGTTCCTTGAAGGAGGGAACGGAGACTTCACGTCCCGTTTTCACAGCTCCTGTACCACCGCTGAGCGTCACCGTGGGCTCACGCTCGGCTCCTCGTCGAAAACCTGAATATGCGCTGCACCTGCTGCCTACTTAGACTCACGCTGTGATCAGCAGCAGCTGGATGCAATATTCGCATGCCAATGTGCATTGGCTCGTTTAGTTTACACTCGAAGTTGATTGGTCCCTCTAAGCGAGATCCCATTTTCGTCGGTCCTACTTCTCCGACGGACGGGGGTCGCGTTCCCATTCCTTCAGGCGACGGGTTACATACGTAACCGAGACGTTTGTCATGTGATGGCAAGCAGAAATTTTCAGCGTCATTCCTCCGTCTTCAGTGCACTGATCCCCAGAATCTTCTAATATGCTGATTTGTTGCTCAAGAAATTTCTTCTTATTGGTCGATTTGAAACACTTGTGCTGTTTAATGATTTTGATCGTCTTTGTCAAAATTCTTTGATGGATTTAAAGCGAGGAAGCGTTAATTTGAAAGAAAATTTTATAACATTTCGGTGCTTTACTGTCACTTTTGATCACTTTAATGCATCCTTGATGAATAAAATAATTAATTTCTTTAAAAATAATAAATAATACATCTTACTGACCCCAACTTTTGAACTATAGTGTATGTATTATCAACACTGCGTTAAAACGTTTGATTTAAAAACATAATATTTATTAAAGACAAAAACAATTACTATTATTATCATTATTATTATAGCTTTCTCTAAACTGTATTATTATAATGCCTTATGATTTGTTATTCTTAACAGAATTTGGAACTTGTGTAATATGAGACAACTGACTATAGCAAGTAGCGAATCGTCATTCATGATTGACACAACTAAAGCCTATTGGCTATTTTAGAAAAGGGGTCAAATCCTTTTGTATGTTCCGCCCAAACTTTCTGTATTAATAAGAAATATGTCAACACATGAGTGACGACTGCTTTTAGTGCTTTTATATTAGGTGCATAGTGACCCACAGAGTAGAACGCAAAGACGAAGGACAACGAATAGCATTGAAAGTGTAATGTCACAGACCGGACCTGCATTCCTCAGTAGTCCTGCAGTGGTGCTTTATAGTACTGCAGGGTACTCACGGGTCATTTTTATGGCAACTCTCTATGCAAATGACACCCGACACATACTCATAATTTTTAGGGAGGGGCGGGGATTAAGTGGCGAGATTAATTGGGAGCAATAAAAGATTAACATTTGTGGGCAAGTTCATTAAACCTTCAAAGGGTGCTCGTGGAGTTAAGTACTAGAAGAAGATGACAGCTGTCTGATGTAATAATATTTGATTAATTAGAGGTCAGTCCAGCTGTCTGCTGGAATCTCAATGGTACCAACCCTCGCTTTCTGCTGTCATTGGCATGCTGCTCAAATGTATAGAAATATTGTTATAGAGCTGGTCATGTTGAATATAAACACAGTGCAAAAGCACTAATTTGTATCATTATCAGTTTTCTAAATGAAGTGAGACTTAATGAAACACTCTGATGAACTGCAGTATTTTGCAGAGAAGGCTTCGTCTTTATTGTGTTTTCCAATTATTTGCTTAATATAAATATTACTGCAGGGAATTATTGTCCCTTGGTTGGCTAACTTTTAATTAGATGTAAGATATTAACACAAATTGCTGAATAAACAGTATTCGATGTAACATGCGTGGGTGAGCGTGTTGGATGGATTTATACTCACTTACACTGGTACAATTAAGCTCAAACGTGTGGGTATTTATGTATCCACACTGTAGACTTTGCAAATAATGTTTTAATCGTTAAATCATTACGCCCCCAGGCATCAACCCAAGAATGTTGTTTCTCAATATTTTAGATTGTAATATATTTCATTGTTCCCCTCCAGGTCTCTGCAGGATTTGG
>JADLZN010007793.1:0-20069 GCA_018155175.1 Sinocyclocheilus anophthalmus
GAAGTAGAACAGATAACATAGACAGATGATGTGTAATGGGGCCCCTTTGTGTGTGAAAACTTGAGTGCCTCTTGTAATTCATTTTCTATGCATCTGTGATCTTTGAAAACTTTTGAATCTGCTATAGACTTGTTTGTTTTGTGTTCATGTAGGTTGGCCTGGTGTACATGTTCAATCTAATTGTTGGCACTGGTGCCCTGACCATGCCCAAGGCCTTTGCAGCAGCTGGTTGGGTTGTCAGCGTCTCCCTCATCTCATTTTTGGCTTTTATGAGGTATGTTCTACCTCTCGGCTCTTTTTTTTTTTTATCCATCACACTCCCTTTCTTCCTCTCTTTTTCTATCTTAAAGGGATAGTACACAAAAAAAGAGAAATTGCCATCATTTACTCAAGTTGTTCCAAATAGGGCTGCACGATTAATCGAATGTGATTGTCATGCGCATTTTGATAGTAATGCCGGTTCTGTAATCAGCAGGAAATTATCATCACGTGCTTTCAGATGGAGCAGAATTTACTACACAGAGCCGTAGTTCACTGACAAGTTACGCAAAAAAATCAAAAGTTTGAGATATGTAGAGACCTAAGTGGATCCCATATGTGTGAAGTCCACGGTATAGCCTCAGAGCCCGTGTTTCCCCGGCAGACTTCTGCCATTTCCAAGAGGGTTACAATCACCTCTAATCTTCCATATGCACCTAAACGGTTGTTCATATGTGTAAGTGCTTCCGAAACCTCCTTAGGGAAGGATGGGGCTTCCGCAACGTTCCTGTCCCAAGTGGTACGGGTACGTTTTCCCAGTGTTATCCAGTCTTACTGAGTGGGTAGTGCCATAGCAGCAGTAGCTGGTCTTCTTGTGGTAAGCCCTGGCCTGCGCCAAAAAGTAGGGGCGCAGGAGGCTTCCACAGGACACTGGAAGGGGCAGTAGCTGTGGCCCTTTGGTAGGGATCCCAATTCGTCAGTCATCCGATGTGACGTCGAGAGTGACCGACTGAAAGGGAACGTCTCGGTTACATATGGTAACCCTCGTTCCCTGAAGGAGGGAACGGAGACGTCATGTCCCGTCGCCATAGCTTCTGTACCACCGCTGAGTGGCCGGTTCACCGACTCGGCTCCTCAGCGAAAACCTGAATATGCGCTGCACCAGCTGCCTACTTATACTCACACACTCACTCAGTAGCAACTGGATGCAATAATCGCATGCCAATGTGCATTGGCTCGTTTAGTTTACACTCGAAGTGGATAGGTCTCTAAGCGAGATCCCAATTCATCGGTCATCCGACGTGACGTCTCCGTTCCCTCCTTCAGGGAACGAGGGTTACCATACGTAACCGAGACGTTTTCAACAGTTGTCAACCATGAACATTTGTTTCTTCTGGTGTTTTTCAGAAACAATGGTCTCTTTACTGTCCTGGAGCTGTGACATTAATTGTCATAAAAGTGTCTTAAGAACTGTTCCACAGGTGCATGAGCAATAATTGTTTATGGCTCAAAGAACAAGCATGAAAAACATTGTTTAAACACTTTCTAATAAAGATCTGTAAAGCTTATTTGGATTATACAAAGTTATCTTAAAATACAGTATACAAAAATAAATTGTTCTCGATAATGACAGCTGTTTGCATAGCTTCTCAGTGAACTACGACTCTGTGAAGTAAATGCTGCTCCATCTGAAAGCATGTGAAAATACCACATTTAATAACATATTTTTACTCCAAACTCACTTCACAACGTCAGTCGAGTGTTTGAAATAAATCCTTCTGTGAGATGATGTGGTTCTTACACAGAATAAGGCACGCAACATATTTCATAGTATTTAAGCATTGATAAAGGCATTGCATTATAAATATATTTATTTTAATGAAAATTATAATAATAAAAACTCAGATAAACCATATATTGCCGCGGTAGTCGTGTGTTTATTAGTCATGTTGAATCAATGAAAGTAGTTGAATCTTCTGTTTATTCAGCTGCAGCGGTTTCTTCTGCGAGGCGTATTTGGAGTTTCAGCCGAGAGCGCCCCTCTGGCCCTTGGATGGAGATTTACTGCTGATCACAGACCGGTGCTTCACTGAAAGATACACATGACAATCACAGCTTCTGTCGAATAGCGATCTCGATTCCATTTCGATTTATCATGCAGCCCTAGTTCCAAACCTGTATGAGTTTCAACCAAGGGATAGTTTTGGGTGAATTATTTCTTTAAGATTGCAAAAACCGACTTCTATCAGTTGCTGGGTTTTGTTTTATCTCTGTGTTTTTTTTTTGGTGAGCCATATAAACGAGCCTTGAGCATTTTTAGGTTCAAAAAAGTGCATTAAGGCTTGTTCACACCAATAAAGATAACTATTATGATAACTGTGACAATATCGATAAGCATCCACAACAAAGCACGGAAGTTTTCTGTTTATTATAAGTGCTGCAGTTTTGTCGTCTGCTGCTTTAAATGCTGGAGCTCTTTAAAGCAGGATAGATTCTGATTGACTGTCAATGTTTTATCCTTCATCAGCTGGAGAAAAATCGTTTTGAATGTGATTCCAACGATATCGTTTCTCTTTGTTTTTATCGTTATAGTTGTGGTGTGGACTTCACAATTATCACAGAATTAGGACAATAATTAAAACCTAAAGTCCTTAGTGTAAATAGGCATTTAATGCTGTGATAAACCAGGGTTCACATTGCCAAACAGCAATATAATGGAATCAATGATTCAATCAAATGATTACTATGCACATGAATGTAAGTATTGTATCTTATGTAAAAAATTTGAGAATAAGTGGTAAAATGCATAAACAGTGGCATCCTTTATGAACTTGAGGAGAACTGCCTTCATACATCCACTACAAATCACCTTGATACTAGTAAATTAAGGATGTGTTTATACTTGTAGTTTGATTCTTATGGTTCTTTTGGTCCAGAACAAAAAAGAAAAGGATTTATTTAATCCTGGTTTGCTTGGCATTTACACTGTCATTTTTAACACACAAAACGACACCGTGACAACTTGATTGAACAGCTTTTATGACATATAGTTTGTGTTCTGGTCTAAATGCACTCATATGTGTGTACAAATAATGCTGCTTTACCAGCTTGTAACTCGCAAAGAGCTTGTAAAATGTGTTACTGTAAGTCAAAACGGCACGTTTGGTCCGTGTTGCATTTATATTTCAGTCAGAGTTCGGAAACTTGTTTCATGTGCACCAGAGTTTAAATACACTCTAAAAGTCATCAAAATGGGTCAGAAATTAAAGCTCTGAGAAAACATTTAGCACATTGTTTTCAGAACACCTAGGTTTACGTGATCGATAACCCTGTGTCAAGTTATTGACAGACTTTCACAAAATATTTGTGACTGAAATGGCAAAACTGACGGGCTAATTCATCAACCGTTTAAAGAGTTCCAGGTTGATTTTTGACTAGCCAACCCTGGATTGTAATTTTTGTACATGGTTATGCTCCATCTGCCTTTATTATATTTTGACAATGTTGTTCCTCTTTGAATGCAAAGTACCTTTTTTTGTTGTTGAACTGTTCACCATCTGTAACGGATTAGCCTGTGCCATGCTAACTGCCATACAATGGCTGACTAGGCTATGCTAACTTGGATCAATGACAAATAGGTATGTCCTTAAATAAATAAAATGATAAGAAGATAAGTAAAAAGAACATTCTTAAATAAAAAAGTATGACAGTGTCTTAGAAATGTACTTTTTATGGTTTTGAAAAACTTTCCTTGCATTTGTCAACAACAGTTTAAACTGAATGACTGTAAATGACTGTAAATGTCATGTGGTGTGACCATCAACAAAAAAAAAAACATATTTTCAACATGTGAGTGTACAAATATTAATCATTATTTTTAAAACCAGTTTTAAATATATTTTTCAAGGTAAAATGTATTAATTATCAAGGTAATATTAATACAAGCCAAAATGATTAGTATTATTGATATAAGTATTTTGTGGGGTTATGCCATATGACATTTTACAACCTTAACTATCCTTCCCTTGCTGTAAAAAGTAATCTGTAATGTAATTTTAGAAAACGTATTGACTTTGACCCACAGATTATTATTATTAAATATTTGTTATGTTTTATTTTTACTTATAATAATAATACTAAAAGGTTATGCCAAAGTACAAAACAAAGTAAGGTTTTCTTTTCAAGAAAATAAAGTTAATTTAGTTAATTCTATGATGAACAAAGACATGTTAATCACAGAAGATATAGTTTCAATCCATTGTATGTATGAATGTATTTTTGAATACATTAATATCTCTAGACACACACAAACAAATAAATAAAAAATATGGCATCATCTGTTGGTAGATGGCATAAATATATCTAAACCCAAAAAGCTAGCTTTCTTCAATTATTATGGACCTCCTTTATCACAAAATTCACACTTTCCGGGTGGTTTTCCCATCAAATGCCTGATAAATCCACACATATGAGTGGAGAAACATCTCCAGCACCTGGAAGTCCAGTTGCTTTTGAATAAATTGCACCTGACAAGGCTTGGTCAGCATCTGAATGCTGCAAAATAGAGCCAGTTGACATCTTAAACTGTACATCTGTCAGTGCGCTTTCAAGTGTTTTAGCTGTGCCTTTTGCAGCCTGCTTCATTGCATAAAGAATGGAGGCCAACATCTGAAGTGGGAGGGTTACATAACACTCTTGGTCCAAAGAGTGTGTGATATTATGGGTTCATTTCATGTAAAAGCAAGAAAGATTCTGAGAATTCGGAGCATTGAGCACCATGTTAACATCTATACAGAGCATTACAGGACAATGATAGGTTTAGAAGTGCTTCATGGAAATGGCACATGTCGTTTTTCCCCCCTAGTCTTGCATTAACTGACACCTGCTGCACTATATATTGCACATATCGATAGGTGATTTTTTTTAGAGTGTGCTTTTAAGTTGCACTTGTGTATTAAATTTAAAGTCGTCTTGTTAAAATAATAGTTCAGATAAAAATAAACTCTGCCACCATTTACTATCCCATTTAAGAATGAAAGAGTGCCATAAATGTGGTACTAAGAAAGCTGCATAAATTGGTGCAATATATTGCATGTCTTCTGAAGTCTTATGATAAATTTATGAGGTGCAGACCAAAATTTAAGTCATTATTTAATAAAAATCTTTACATCAGTGTACCTGGGTGTTTTGGGAGCACAATGTGTGCTAGGTTCCCTTTCTTTATATACACAGTTGTACAATTTCCAACGTTTTTGTGGACAGAAGTTTACAGCATTTTAACAATATTCCACCAAAAATAAATGCTATACAGGATTTAACATATTAAATGCCAAGGGGTTTGAAGATTTGAAAAGAAATGTCATGTCGCTGTTTAAATCAAAATAGGCCTAAATGAAAAAATAATTCAAATTAATAATAAAAATAATAATAATGTAATCAATTAAAAAAAAATGTTTATTTAACTTGCACGTTACCATTAAATGACACCAGAGAACCGTGAATATGTGACCTGTTATTAAATTATTGAAAGACTTAAAGTTTTAGGGGTTCAGCTGACAAAAAAGTGTCTAGTTGAAGTTGAAAAGTGGAAACCCGAGTAAAAAAAAACACTCAAATAATCCTGATGGACTTGATGAGCTGCTGGATTCAATCAGGTGCGTTTAATTAGGGTCGAAGCTAAACTCTGCAGAAACCTCAAGAACTGATGCTGCATTCCATTCAACTCGAAATTTAGATTTTTCCCACCTCCTTGGAAATAACGTCTGGAACAATGGTCCACACTCCAGCCCAGTAGGTGGCGGGATTGCACCTATCGTTTGTTTGCAAACCGCCATAAAACTCCAGAAGAAGAAGAAGTCGGGAACACCACTTGAAGTTGGACAGCAGAACTGTGGGAACTCTGGGCAGATACGATCAATCCCCAACCTGAGCGAGCCGGGTCATTTGACGTCACTGCTTCAATGGGAGCATCGATGTCAAACTGCCAAAACATTAGACAGTAAAGTTTAATAATATGAGACCTCTATTTTAAGTTGTTTCAAAACAAACTCGGCCAGCAGTTTTGGTTAATTTATTTGCAGTTTTTGCCATAATCGACACAAAAAACACGAAATGACTCTTTGGGTTGGCGCATGACGGAATCATCAGGTGTCATATTAACGTACCGTGTGTTTGACTCGAAACTCACTGCGGTTGGAATGGGACATTTTAAATTCCGAGCTTCCCCTCAGTATGTATCGCTGCAGCCCGAGAGAACTTAAAGTGGGAGGAACCTACGCCGCAGGTAGGTTGGGAGACCTCCAAGTGGGAGGAACCTACGCCGCAGGTAGGTTGGGAGACCTCCAAGTGGGAGGGACTTACGCCGCAAGTAGGTTGGGAGACCTCCAAGTGGGAGGGACTTAAGCCACAAGTAGGTTGGGAGACCTCCAAGTGGGAGGGACTTAAGCCGCAAGTAGGTTGGGAGACCTCCAAGTGGGAGGGATTTACGAGGCGAGCATGCGCACATCAATATATGGTCATTTTTCTCACACTGTACAACAATAACTACTAGTTTTGCATTATTGTAAGGGGTAGGTTTAAGGTTGGGGTAGGTGACGTTAATAAAACACAAGCGTGACTCTGTGTAGTACAAGACATTACAATAAACAATCAAAAGCCCCAGGAGGTTTGTACAGCCTACTTGGAGCTCAAGTCCCACCCATTTGGGGCTGACCCATCCGTTTGGAGCTGGCTCCGACCTCCGTTTATACCCATCTCCCCTCTTCTGACCTTGTCTGGAACGCAGCATGAGTTTGGCACCCAAATGGGGGTTTGTGAACCCCTGGAGGTTCATGAGAGAATTGCAGGGGGTTTTGGGATCGCAGTGTGTGCTAGGTTCACTTTCTTCATATGACTGTGTATATGTGAATGTTGTTGAATTATTGAAATATTAATTTAAAATTTCAGCGGTTTGGCTGAAAAAAACAGTTTGAGAACCTCTGGTCTAGTTGAAGTTGAGGAGAGGAGCATCAGTTACTGAAAAAAAACATTAAGTAGTGCTTAGAGATTTACTGTAGGGGGGGAAAAGCCTCTCGATCGCCCCCTGGAGGAGAAAGGAAGAATGAGGAGGCTGAGAGAAAAACTGTAAGCAGACAGAAGCCACAGAGAAAACAAAATGAAAGAAAATAAATGAAGCAATGCGTTTAAAATGATAAAGGAACAATCTACAATTCCGAGCCATGTGAGGAAGTGATTAGCTGACGAGTGGAGAAGGCAAAAGCTTACAGCACATGGTTTCCCAGGCGGGCTCCCATCCAAGTACTAACCAGGCCCACCCTGCTTAGCTTCCGAGATCGGACGAGATCGGGCGTGCTCAGGGTGGTATGGCCGTAAGCGAGAGACAAAGCCACTAAAGAGCTATTTAAAGAAGACACACCGGCAGCAGCCCTACACGAAGAGGCCTGTATTTACACACGTCCCGGGCTGCAGCTGCGAGACAAACAGGCCCCTTTCACCTCTCAAGTGCTCGTGTCTTTTAAAACTTTTTTCCACTAAATATTGCTGCTTCAATCAAAGTTCAGCTCAGTCCACAGCATTTGGGCCATAACGTTGATAAACACAGAAAGTCAACTCAAAAAAAGAGAAAAAGAAAAAAAGTTGGCAACCGGCTTTCGAGGATTTAAAAGCAGAACTGTGAAGCATATCATTTTATGAAAAAAAGGAACATTAACATTTGTTCGTATTACTTGCTTTTTCTGTGTTCTGAAGAGTTGCTCTATATGATATATACTCAAATATAAAAATAAAGACAAAAACAAAAGCCAGGGGAAAAAAGAAAAGCATTTATATCATGTAAAACCCTGTGAGAAAATTTGCATTTATTTATTTGACTTTTCAAGGTTTTTTTATGCCCATCATAGACACAGCTTAGGAATTTTAGTCTACTGCAGAAAAGATTAATAAGCCTTTCACACAAAAATCACGTTAACAAGCATATTGTTTACATCTCGTGGCTCTATTTTTGAAACTGTGATTATTACTTTTTTAAAAGAGGACGATAGACACGATTCATTTTACTGCTATATCCATTGTCTTCTATTGGATCCAAAACATGACTGACCTTCATAACACTTTACAGTGTTTCACATCCACGTTCTCCAGAGATACAGACCAGTGATGCTGTATATGGAAGGTTTTACTTCTGGGACAAAATTGTCCTCAGAAGTGAGCTAAATCTGATTAAAAAAAAACACTCCCTTTTAATGCCCAGGTATGTCTTCAAAGATAAAAATGATACATACAGGTCTTTATGATGGGCCACAAATTACAGAGGAACCCCTAGCTGGTCCCAACCAGCTCCAACACACACACACATGTAGTTTACAAATAATCCTGAGGGCCTTGATGAGCTGCCCGATTCGATCAGGTGTGCTTAATTATAGGGTTGAAGCTAAACACTGCAGAACCCTCAAAAACAGAGTTTGGCACCCAAATAGACAAGAGAGAATTGCAGGGTGTTTTGGGAGCACAATGTGTGCTAGGTTCCCTTTCTTTATATACACAGTTGTACAATTTCCAACGTTTTTGTGGACAGAAGTTTACAGCATTTTAACAATATTCCACCAAAAATAAATGCTATACAGGATTTAACATATTAAATGCCAAGGGGTTTGAAGATTTGAAAAGAAATGTCATGTCGCTGTTTAAATCAAAATAGGCCTAAATGAAAAAATAATTCAAATTAATAATAAAAATAATAATAATGTAATCAATTAAAAAAAAATGTTTATTTAACTTGCACGTTACCATTAAATGACACCAGAGAACCGTGAATATGTGACCTGTTATTAAATTATTGAAAGACTTAAAGTTTTAGGGGTTCATCTGACAAAAAAGTGTCTAGTTGAAGTTGAAAAGTGGAAACCCGAGTAAAAAAAAACACTCAAATAATCCTGATGGACTTGATGAGCTGCTGGATTCAATCAGGTGCGCATATCTGCAGGGTGTGTGGCGATGTATTAGAACTTCTGGCAGAAGAATTTCTCACCACCCCTCACACGCCCCCCACCCAGACCTTCTCCGAACCCCTAGATTCACCAAATTAACACCTTCCGAAAATTTAGATAATGTTCCCCACCTCCTTGGACAAATAGACGTCTGGAATCAGATAGGTCACCGACGTCACAGCACCATCGTTCTTAGGGAAGCCGTCTGGTGTGGCGGGATGTGCGTCCGCCTATGCGTTGTGGGATAAGCACTCGCCATAAACACAACGAACACGACGAGAGCGGAGAAAGGAAATAGAACGTCTGGGAGCACCCAGCCACTTGAAGTTGGAAATTCAGAATATGGAGTGAGTAGTACTATCCATGCGGGCTAGCGATCGATGAGGATTTAACCCCAAAATCCAGTGGGCAGTTCTGGTAGTCCGCATAGTAGGACAGACTAGATCGTATGGCAAACTTCAAAACATTAGAAAGAGTAAGTTTATCGTACTGAGCGGTCATACTATATTCTAGTTTGTTTTCAATAGCAGATCAACATAGAGACAAGCAATTTTCGTTGTGTAATTTATTTGCAGTTTTTGCCATCAATTAGCACACAAGAAAACACGAACAGGCTCGTCTGTGGCGACATGACAGACGATCTATGGTCAACTAGTTACGTCGAACGTTGGTGTTTGACTCGAAGCACCGGATGGCAGTGGAGTGGCAAGAGAAAGTGGGACATTTAAATCCTGACGCTTCCCTCTTCCAAAGTATGTATCGCTGTAGGACCGAGAGACATCCAAAGGTGGGAGGGACTTGAGCATGGCAGGCTAGTAGCGTTGCCGAGAGGACAGCTCCAAGGGAAGGAGAGCCGAACTTGAAGCCGGCACGCTAACGGACGTCGCTTAGGAGACCTCCAAGTGGGAGGGACTTACACCGCAAGTAGGTTGGGAGACCTCCAATTGGGAGGGATTTACGAGGCGAGCATGCGCACATCAATATATGGTCATTTTTCTCACACTGTACAACAAAGCTTGTGGGCATTACATGCTATTTTTTGCAGGATGTAAGTGATAGGTTTAGGTGTTGGTTAGAGTGTGCCTTGTCGACGGTTAATTAAAACATAAGCTGTGACTCTGTGTCATGTACAAGACATTAAATAAAACAATCAAAAGCCCCAGGAGGTTTGTACAGCCTACTTGGAGCTCAAGTCCCACCCATTTGGGGCTGACCCATCCGTTTGGAGCTGGCTCCGACCTCCGTTTATACCCATCTCCCCTCTTCTGACCTTGTCTGGAACGAAGCATGAGTTTGGCACCCAAATGGGGGTTTGTGAACCCCTGGAGGTTCATGAGAGAATTGCAGGGGGTTTTGGGATCGCAGTGTGTGCTAGGTTCACTTTCTTCATATGACTGTGAATATGTGAATGTTGTTGAATTATTGAAATATTAACTTAAAATCTCAGGGGTTCGGCTGACAGAAAAAAGTTGAGAACTATGGTTAGTTGAAGTTGAGGAGAGGAGCATCAGTTACTGAAAAAAAACATTAAGTAGTGCTTAGAGATTTACTGTAGAGGGGGGAAAAGCCTCTCGATCGTCCCCTGGAGGAGAAAGGAAGAATGAGGAGGCTGAGAGAAAAACTGTAAGCAGACAGAAGCCACAGAGAAAACAAAATGAAAGAAAATAAATGAAGCAATGCGTTTAAAATGATAAAGGGAACAATCTACAATCCTGAGCCATGAGGAAGTGCATTAGCTGACGAGTGGAGGAAAGGCAAAAGCTTACAGCACCTGGTATTCCCAGGCGGTCTCCCATCCAAGTACTAACCAGGCCCGACCCTGCTTAGCTTCCGAGATCGGACGAGATCGGGCGTGCTCAGGGTGGTATGGCCGTAAGCGAGAGACGAAGCCACTAAAGAGCTATTTAAAGAAGACACACCGGCAGCAGCCCTACACGAAGAGGCCTGTATTTACACACGTCCCGGGCTGCAGCTGCGAGACAAACAGGCCCCTTTCACCTCTCAAGTGCTCGTGTCTTTTAAAACTTTTTTCCACTAAATATTCCTGCTTCAATCAAAGTTCAGCTCAGTCCACAGCATTTGGGCCATAACGTTGATTAACACAGAAAGTCAACTCAAAAAAAGAAAAAGAAAAAAAGTTGGCAAGTTTTTGAGGATTTAAAAGCAGAAATGTGAAGCATATCATTTTATGAAAAAAAGGAACATTAACATTTGTTCGTATTACTTGCTTTTTCTGTGTTCTGAAGAGTTGCTCTATATGATATATACTCAAATATAAAAATAAAGACAAAAACAAAAGCCAGGGGAAAAAAGAAAAGCATTTATATAATGTAAAACCCTGTGAGAAAATTTGTATTTATTTATTTGACTTTTCAAGGTTTTTTTATGCCCATCATAGACACAGCTTAGGAATTTTAGTCTACTGCAGAAAAGATTAATAAGCCTTTCACACAAAAAGCACGTTAACAAGCATATTGTTTACATCTCGTGGCTCTATTTTTCAAACTGTGATTATTACTTTTTTAAAAGAGGACGATAGACACGATTCATTTTACTGCTATATCCATTGTCTTCTATTGGATCCAAAACATGACTGATCTTCATAACACTTTACAGTGTTTCACATCCACGTTCTCCAGAGATACAGACCAGTGATGCTGTATATGGAAGGTTTTACTTCTGGGACAAAATTGTCCTCAGAAGTGAGCTAAATCTGATAAAAAAAAAACACTCCCTTTTAATGCCCAGGTATGTCTTCAAAGATAAAAATGATACATACAGGTCTTTATGATGGGCCACAAATTACAGAGGAACCCCTAGCTGGTCCCAGCCAGCTCCAACACACACACACATGTAGTTTACAAATAATCCTGAGGGCCTTGATGAGCTGCCCGATTCGATCAGGTGTGCTTAATTATAGGGTTGAAGCTAAACACTGCAGAACCCTCAAAAACAGAGTTTGGCACCCAAATATACAAGAGAGAATTGCAGGGTGTTTTGGGAGCACAATGTGTGCTAGGTTCCCTTTCTTTATATACACAGTTGTACAATTTCCAACGTTTTTGTGGACAGAAGTTTACAGCATTTTAACAATATTCCACCAAAAATAAATGCTATACAGGATTTAACATATTAAATGCCAAGGGGTTTGAAGATTTGAAAAGAAATGTCATGTCGCTGTTTAAATCAAAATAGGCCTAAATGAAAAAATTATTCAAATTAATAATAAAAATAATAATAATGTAATCAATTAAAAAAAAATGTTTATTTAACTTGCACGTTACCATTAAATGACACCAGAGAACCGTGAATATGTGACCTGTTATTAAATTATTGAAAGACTTAAAGTTTTAGGGGTTCAGCTGACAAAAAAGTGTCTAGTTGAAGTTGAAAAGTGGAAACCCGAGTAAAAAAAACACTCAAATAATCCTGATGGACTTGATGAGCTGCTGGATTCAATCAGGTGCGTTTAATTAGGGTCGAAGCTAAACTCTGCAGAAACCTCAAGAACTGATGCTGCATTCCATTCAACTCGAAATTTAGATTTTTCCCACCTCCTTGGAAATAACGTCTGGAACAATGGTCCACACTCCAGCCCAGTACAGTAGGTGCGGGATTGCAAAAAAACCTTTTTTCGCGTTTGTTTGCTAATCGCCATAAAACACCAAAAGAAGAAGAACGTCTGGAACACCACTTGAAGTTGGACATCAGAACTGTGAACTCTGGGCAGATCGATCAACCCCAACCTGAGCGAGACGCGTCATTTGACGTCACTGCTTCCAATGGAGCCATCGTATGTCAAACTTCAAAACATTAGACATTAAGTTTATAATATGATACCTATATTTTAAGTTGTTTTCAAAACAAACGGCAGCATTTTTGTGTTAATTTATTTTCAGTTTTTGCCATAATAGACACAAAAACACGAAATGCTCTTGTGGCGACATGACGACATCATATGGTCAATATGTTAACGTAACGTGTGTTTGACTCGAACTCACTGAGGTTGGAAGTGGGACATTTAAATTCCGAGCTTCCCTCTTCCACGTATGTATCGCTGCAGCCCGGAGACCTCCAAGTGGGAGGGACTTAAGCTGCAAGTAGGTTGGGAGACCTCCAAGTGGGAGGGACTTAAGCCGCAAGTAGGTTGGGAGACCTCCAAGTGGGAGGGACTTACGCCGCAAGTAGGTTGGGAGACCTCCAAGTGGGAGGGACTTACGCCACAAGTAGGTTGGGAGACCTCCAAGTGGGAGGGACTTACGCCGCAAGTAGGTTGGGAGACCTCCAAGTGGGAGGGATTTACGAGGCGAGCATGCGCACATCAATATAGGGTCATTTTTCTCACACTGTACAACAATAATTACTATTTTTGCATTATTGTAAGTGATAGGTTTAGGTTTGGTTAGGTGTAGACGTTAATAAAACACAAGCTGTGACTCTGTGTCATGTACAAGACATTAAATAAAACAATCAAAAGCCCCAGGAGGTTTGTACAGCCTACTTGGAGCTCAAGTCCCACCCATTTGGGGCTGACCCATCCGTTTGGAGCTGGCTCCGACCTCCGTTTATACCCATCTCCCCTCTTCTGACCTTGTCTGGAACGAAGCATGAGTTTGGCACCCAAATGGGGGTTTGTGAACCCCTGGAGGTTCATGAGAGAATTGCAGGGGGTTTTGGGATCGCAGTGTGTGCTAGGTTCACTTTCTTCATATGACTGTGAATGTTGTTGAATTATTGAAATATTAATTTAAAATTTCAGCGGTTTGGCTGACAAAAACAGTTTGAGAACCTCTGGTCTAGTTGAAGTTGAGGAGAGGAGCATCAGTTACTGAAAAAAAACATTAAGTAGTGCTTAGAGATTTACTGTAGAGGGGGGAAAAGCCTCTCGATCGCCCCCTGGAGGAGAAAGGAAGAATGAGGAGGCTGAGAGAAAAACTGTAAGCAGACAGAAGCCACAGAGAAAACAAAATGAAAGAAAATAAATGAAGCAATGCGTTTAAAATGATAAAGGGAACAATCTACAATCCTGAGCCATGAGGAAGTGCATTAGCTGACGAGTGGAGGAAAGGCAAAAGCTTACAGCACCTGGTATTCCCAGGCGGTCTCCCATCCAAGTACTAACCAGGCCCGACCCTGCTTAGCTTCCGAGATCGGACGAGATCGGGCGTGCTCAGGGTGGTATGGCCGTAAGCGAGAGACGAAGCCACTAAAGAGTTATTTAAAGAAGACACACCGGCAGCCAGCCCTTTTTTAAAAAAAAAAAAAACCACACGAAGAGCCTGTATTTTACCACACGTCCCGGCCCTGCAGCTGGCGAGCAAACAGGACCCTTTTTCACCTCTTCAAGAGTGCTCGTGTCGGTTTAAAACTTTTTTTTTCGCACTAAATATTCCTGCTTCAATCAAGTTCAAGCTCAGTCCCACAGCATTTGTGGCCCAACGTTTGATTAACAACAGAAAGTCCAACCGCTCAAAAAAAAGAAAAAGAAAAAAAGTTGGCAAGTTTTTGAGGATTTAAAAGCAGAAATGTGAAGCATATCATTTTATGAAAAAAAGGAACATTAACATTTGTTCGTATTACTTGCTTTTTCTGTGTTCTGAAGAGTTGCTCTATATGATATATACTCAAATATAAAAATAAAGACAAAAACAAAAGCCAGGGGAAAAAAGAAAAGCATTTATATCATGTAAAACCCTGTGAGAAAATTTGTATTTATTTATTTGACTTTTCAAGGTTTTTTTATGCCCATCATAGACACAGCTTAGGAATTTTAGTCTACTGCAGAAAAGATTAATAAGCCTTTCACACAAAAATCACGTTAACAAGCATATTGTTTACATCTCGTGGCTCTATTTTTGAAACTGTGATTATTACTTTTTTAAAAGAGGACGATAGACACGATTCATTTTACTGCTATATCCATTGTCTTCTATTGGATCCAAAACATGACTGACCTTCATAACACTTTACAGTGTTTCACATCCACGTTCTCCAGAGATACAGACCAGTGATGCTGTATATGGAAGATTTTACTTCTGGGACAAAATTGTCCTCAGAAGTGAGCTAAATCTGATTAAAAAAAAACACTCCCTTTGAATGCCCAGGTATGTCTTCAAAGATAAAAATGATACATACAGGTCTTTATGATGGGCCACAAATTACAGAGGAACCCCTAGCTGGTCCCAGCCAGCTCCAACACACACACACATGTAGTTTACAAATAATCCTGAGGGCCTTGATGAGCTGCCCGATTCGATCAGGTGTGCTTAATTATAGGGTTGAAGCTAAACACTGCAGAACCCTCAAAAACAGAGTTTGGCACCCAAATAGACAAGAGAGAATTGCAGGGTGTTTTGGGAGCACAATGTGTGCTAGGTTCCCTTTCTTTATATACACAGTTGTACAATTTCCAACGTTTTTGTGGACAGAAGTTTACAGCATTTTAACAATATTCCACCAAAAATAAATGCTATACAGGATTTAACATATTAAATGCCAAGGGGTTTGAAGATTTGAAAAGAAATGTCATGTCGCTGTTTAAATCAAAATAGGCCTAAATGAAAAAATTATTCAAATTAATAATAAAAATAATAATAATGTAATCAATTAAAAAAAAATGTTTATTTAACTTGCACGTTACCATTAAATGACACCAGAGAACCGTGAATATGTGACCTGTTATTAAATTATTGAAAGACTTAAAGTTTTAGGGGTTCATCTGACAAAAAAGTGTCTAGTTGAAGTTGAAAAGTGGAAACCCGAGTAAAAAAAACACTCAAATAATCCTGATGGACTTGATGAGCTGCTGGATTCAATCAGGTGCGTTTAATTAGGGTCGAAGCTAAACTCTGCAGAAACCTCAAGAACTGATGCTGCATTCCATTCAACTCGAAATTTAGATTTTTCCCACCTCCTTGGAAATAACGTCTGGAACAATGGTCCACACTCCAGCCCAGTAGGTGGCGGGATTGCACCTATCGTTTGTTTGCTAATCGCCATAAAACACCAAAAGAAGAAGAACGTCTGGAACACCACTTGAAGTTGGACATCAGAACTGTGAACTCTGGGCAGATCGATCAACCCCAACCTGAGCGAGACGCGTCATTTGACGTCACTGCTTCCAATGGAGCCATCGTATGTCAAACTTCAAAACATTAGACATTAAGTTTATAATATGATACCTATATTTTGAAAGTTGTTTTCAAACAAAACTGCAAGCATTTTTTTGTGTTAATAATTTATTTTCAGTTTTTTGCCATAATAGACCAGAAAAAAAAAAAAAAAAAAAAACAAAAAAAGAAAAGAAAAAATAAAACAAACAACGAATGCTCTTGTGGCGACTGACGACATCATATGGTTCAATATGTTAAAACTCGTAACGTTTGTTTGACTCGAACTCACTGAGGTTGGAAGTGGGACATTTAAATTCCGAGCTTCCCTCTTCCACGTATGTATCGCTGCAGCCCGGAGACCTCCAAGTGGGAGGGACTTAAGCTGCAAGTAGGTTGGGAGACCTCCAAGTGGGAGGGACTTAAGCCGCAAGTAGGTTGGGAGACCTCCAAGTGGGAGGGACTTACACCACAAGTAGGTTGGGAGACCTCCAAGTGGGAGGAACCTACGCCGCAGGTAGGTTGGGAGACCTCCAAGTGGGAGGGCCTTATGCCGTGAGCATGTGCGCATCAATATAGCGTAATTTTTCTCACACTGTACAGCAATAATTACTATTTTTGCATTATTGTAAGGGGTAGGTTTAGGGTTGGATTAGGTGTAGACGTTAATGTAACACAAGCTGTAACTCTGTGTCATGTACAATACATTAAATAAATCAATCAAAAGCCCCAGGAGGTTTGTACAGCCTACTTGGAGCTCAAGTCCCACACATTTGGGGCTGACCCATCCGTTTGGAGCTGGCTCCGACCTCCGTTTATACCCATCTCCCCTCTTCTGACCTTGTCTGGAACGCAGCATGAGTTTGGCACCCAAATGGGGGTTTGTGAACCCCTGGAGGTTCATGAGAGAATTGCAGGGGGTTTTGGGATCGCAGTGTGTGCTAGGTTCACTTTCTTCATATGACTGTGAATGCTGTTGAATTATTGAAATATTAATTTAAAATTTCAGCGGTTTGGCTGACAAAAACAGTTTGAGAACCTCTGGTCTAGTTGAAGTTGAGGAGAGGAGCATCAGTTACTGAAAAAAAACATTAAGTAGTGCTTAGAGATTTACTGTAGAGGGGGGAAAAGCCTCTCGATCGCCCCCTGGAGGAGAAAGGAAGAATGAGGAGGCTGAGAGAAAAACTGTAAGCAGACAGAAGCCACAGAGAAAACAAAATGAAAGAAAATAAATGAAGCAATGCGTTTAAAATGATAAAGGGAACAATCTACAATCCTGAGCCATGAGGAAATGCATCAGCTGACGAGTGGAGGAAAGGCAAAAGCTTACAGCACCTGGTATTCCCAGGCGGTCTCCCATCCAAGTACTAACCAGGCCCGACCCTGCTTAGCTTCCGAGATCGGACGAGATCGGGCGTGCTCAGGGTGGTATGGCCGTAAGCGAGAGACTAAGCCACTAAAGAGCTATTTAAAGAAGACACACCGGCAGTAGCCCTACACGAAGAGGCCTGTATTTACACACGTCCCGGGCTGCAGCTGCGAGACAAACAGGCCCCTTTCACCTCTCAAGTGCTCGTGTCTTTTAAAACTTTTTTCCACTAAATATTCCTGCTTCAATCAAAGTTCAGCTCAGTCCACAGCATTTGGGCCATAACGTTGATTAACACAGAAAGTCAACTCAAAAAAAGAAAAAGAAAAAAAGTTGGCAAGTTTTTGAGGATTTAAAAGCAGAAATGTGAAGCATATCATTTTATGAAAAAAGGAACATTAACATTTGTTCGTATTACTTGCTTTTTCTGTGTTCTGAAGAGTTGCTCTATATGATATATACTCAAATATAAAAATAAAGACAAAAACAAAAGCCAGGGGAAAAAAGAAAAGCATTTATATCATGTAAAACCCTGTGAGAAAATTTGTATTTATTTATTTGACTTTTCAAGGTTTTTTTATGCCCATCATAGACACAGCTTAGGAATTTTAGTCTACTGCAGAAAAGATTAATAAGCCTTTCACACAAAAATCACGTTAACAAGCATATTGTTTACATCTCGTGGCTCTATTTTTGAAACTGTGATTATTACTTTTTTTAAAGAGGACGATAGACACGATTCATTTTACTGCTATATCCATTGTCTTCTATTGGATCCAAAACATGACTGACCTTCATAACACTGCTTTACAGTGTTGCCATCCACGTTCTCCAAGATACCGACAGTGATGCGGATATGGAAGGTTTACTTTAGGGACAAATTTGTCCTCAGAAGTGAGCTAAATCTGATTTAAAAAAAACACTCCCTTTTAATGCCCAGGTATGTCTTCAAAGATAAAAATGATACATACAGGTCTTTATGATGGACCACAAATTACTGAGGAACCCCTAGCTGGTCCCAACCAGCTCCAACACACACACACACACTGTAGCTTTCCACAAATAGCCTGAGGGCCTTGGATGAGCTCTCCCTAAAAAGAAAAAATAATGATGTACAAACAAATAAACAGAAAACAAACAAAACAACAATAGTATAGTAAAAATAAAAAAGTTAAAAATTAATAAAAAACGATATTAAAATTTATCATGCAGAAGATATAAAAAATCTGGAAAAAAAAGCATAAAAAGATTCGATCAGGTGTGCTTAATTATAGGGTTGAAGCTAAACACTGCAGAACCCTCAAAAACAGAGTTTGGCACCCAAATAGACAAGAGAGAATTGCAGGGTGTTTTGGGAGCACAATGTGTGCTAGGTTCCCTTTCTTTATATACACAGTTGTACAATTTCCAACATTTTTGTGGACAGAAGTTTACAGCACTGTAGCAGTATTCCGCCAAAAACACATGCTAACAGAGTAACAGAGTAAAGTGCAAGGGGTTTTGAAGCTTTGAAAAGAAATTTTGTCGTGTTTAAATCAAATTCCTAAATGAAAAAATATCGTCAAATTAATAAAAAAATATAATAAATGTAATCATTCAAAAACTTTTTATTACTGCCCTTACCATTAAATGCAAACCACTGAGAACCGGAATATGTGCCTTGAGGTGTAAATTATTGAAAAGGACCTTAAAGTTTTGGGGTTCAGCTCAAAAAAGTTCTAGTTAAGTTGAAAAGTGGAAACCTAAGTACAAAAAACACTCAAATAATCTGATGGACGTGATGAGCCTGGATTCAATCATGTGGCGTTTAATTAGGGTCGAGCTAAACTCTGCAAAACCCAAGACCCTGATTCTGCATTCCATTCATCGAAATTTAGATTTTTTTTCCCACCTCCTTTGAATAACGTCTGTGAAGCAAGTGGTCCACACTCCAGCCCAGTAGGTGGCGGGATTGCACCTATCGTTTGTTTGCTAATCGCCATAAAACACCAAAAGAAGAAGAACGTCTGGAACACCACTTGAAGTTGGACATCAGAACTGTGAACTCTGGGCAGATCGATCAACCCCAACCTGAGCGAGACGCGTCATTTGACGTCACTGCTTCCAATGGAGCCATCGTATGTCAAACTTCAAAACATTAGACATTAAGTTTATAATATGATACCTATATTTTAAGTTGTTTTCAAAACAAACGGCAGCATTTTTGTGTTAATTTATTTTCAGTTTTTGCCATAATAGACACAAAAACACGAAATGCTCTTGTGGCGACATGACGACATCATATGGTCAATATGTTAACGTAACGTGTGTTTGACTCGAACTCACTGAGGTTGGAAGTGGGACATTTAAATTCCGAGCTTCCCTCTTCCACGTATGTATCGCTGCAGCCCGGAGACCTCCAAGTGGGAGGGACTTATGCCGCTAGTAGGTTGGGAGACCTCCAAGTGGGAGGGACTTATGCAGCAAATAGGTTGGTAGACCTCCAAGTGGGAGGGACTTATGCAGCAAATAGGTTGGGAGACCTCCAAGTGGGAGGGACTTAAGCCACAAGTAGGTTGGGAGACCTCCAAGTGGGAGGGACTTAAGCCGCAAGTAGGTTGGGAGACCTCCAAGTGGGAGGGATTTATA
>JADLZN010007794.1:0-101961 GCA_018155175.1 Sinocyclocheilus anophthalmus
ATTTGTCAATCCTAATGCACTAAGCATATTCTCATAATTGGATTTGTTACTGTCTTTGATACGTTTCTTTGAGAAATAGCATTGAGATCCTAATTTATGTCATTCAATTTTTAAAGAGAGTGTCCCCTACATTTTAACTGTATATGTCTTCCCTAAAGTCTACTTATGATGTTAGTCAATGGTTCTTAAAAAACACATAGCTGTAATTTTGTTTAACATGAGCATTTTCTTCCATTTATCAGACCATTAATCGGCAGTTTTGCTACTGTAGCTTTAAGGCTTATGTATGTAAATGACTATACATTAATTGGCAAGAATTGATTGGTCTTTTTTAAAGAACTATATCTCTGTCCTTAGACCCCACTGAAACCCCGCCTTCTGTGATGGACAGTTTCCAGTCAGGAGAAGTACAAGTGGGGCGAAGCATAGAGTTGCCCTGCATCGCCTCCGGTTACCCCAACCCCACCATCCGCTGGTTGAAAGATGGGAGGCCACTTCCTGCTGACTCCCGCTGGACACGGCGACTAACTGGCCTCACAATCAGCGACCTCCGTCTGGAAGACTCTGGAAACTACATCTGTGAAGTCACCAACAGCTTTGGCTCCAAAGAGGTCACAGGACACCTTAATGTCATCGGTGAGGAGAAAAGAAATAAAGGGCAAAAGGGAAAGAGGGGAGGTACAAGAAGAGGGACTGGTGATAGGACAGGAGTAAATGATGAAAGATGTCACCAATAAACTGCTGGTGAGGGAAAAAGACAAGCTTTTCAAAAGTTCCAAGTTACCTTCACCTTGCCATAGATTCAAGCAAGATATGTCCTTTGATCAACATCCTTGTAGGTCCCACATTCCTTTGAACTTGGATTTTAAGGTTAGGCATACAGGGCTGTGAGAGGACCTTAAACATCACTCTTATGAGTCTGATAACAGAGAAAGGATTTTGTTCGCTACTTGGAATCTTCTTTCAGGACCAACTAAATATCTAGGAACATGTCCTACTTGGCAGAATCTTATCACCCATTTCGCTTCATTAAGTAGGACATATTCCTGGATCAACATCATTGTGCAGGAACAACATTCCTATTAAATAGTACTTAAGTTAGTTATGGGAAAAGAGCTGGTTGGAGCTTCAACATCTTTATTTTCAACCTACAGTAAAAGTAGGATTATACCTATGTTTGTTTGACTTTATGTTCTTATAAAACTAACAAAAGGTCCAGGAACATGTCCAACTTCAGAGTCACCTAGTCTATTCCCCAAAGCAGAAACCAAAAACTTATGGCAGGTGTCCTTATCCTTGTTCCAAGAGATCAACCTTCTTGTAGATTTAGTTCTAACCTTGCTTCCAATTAACCTACATGCAATTTTCAACTAAACCCAAGGAAATTTATTAACTGGCTCAGGCATATTGGAGTTGAAACTAAGCCCTGCTGGATGGTTTTTCTTCCTGAACAGGGATGAGGACATTTGCCACAGAGTTTTGGCTTGTCCTATGGGAGTACCCACCTTTCATAGTTCTGTAGAAGGGTTGACCCAAGAATTAAAAACTTGAGACCAGTGAATCTGGGTCACTTATAAGGGTTTATGGAGGACACTGTTGGTCTATCTCTTACAAAGTCCTGAAATGTCCATACCGTTTCATCCAGATGAGAGGGTCCAGGTTATGTTGGTCCATCACCAGGCCGTTGGACCAATCGATTGCCCCAGATGTCCTGTGCAACTGTGTCATAGGGAGAGAGAGAGATATCAAATGTAGTGTACCAGGGAGTGAGTAAACGAGAAGCACATTTGGATTTAAGAGATGTTGGCACACTGGTCAGCCTCTGCCACCTTCTTGTTGAATTACAGAGAACGTAATATGAGAGCACATGAAGACTGTTCTGGCCTCTCCAGTCTGACCTCTGTTCCACCAGAAATGTGTGTGTGTTTTCAAGCAGGCTTGGGGATGGATCTTAGACCAGTGGGATGGTATTGGCTGGAGTCTTAATATGAAAGGAAGAGGGGAATAGAGGAAGGGGAGGTGGGGTGGACATTTGGACGTTTAGCCGGTGGGCACATCACACCGGTGTGCTCACACAGATTCTGACAGAACAGGAGGGGAGGAGGGCACACGCACGCATACATGCCCAGACACACACACCATCACACACAGAGGCCTCCAGCACATAACACCAGCTGCCTTATTGCTCACTGACATTTTCTCTATCTATGTGTATGTCTGTCTGTTCTCTATCTATCTATCTATCTATCTAGACAGCATAATTTACATTTTTATACAAAACTTTACCCTCAGACTCAAATAATATTTTTCACTCTGACTTTCTTTTTCTCCACAGAGCCTCTAAGAGTCACATTATCCCCCAAGAACCTGAAAACAGGCATCAGCAGCACAGTGATTCTGTCCTGTGCCGTTCAGGGCTCGCCTCACTTCGCCGTCTCCTGGTTTCGCAACACAGAACCCATCGTGCCTGACCAGCACTTCTCCATCCAGGGAGCCCACAACGAGACTCTCTTCATCACGGCAGCCCAAAAAAGACACTCAGGGGCATACCAGTGCTTCGCCACCCGCAAGGGTCAGACCGCACAGGACTTCTCCATCATACTGCTTGAGGGTGAGTGGAAAGAGTGGATAATGGAATAGCGCTGAAGGTTGTGGTTCTGATTCTAACTCTGCAGTGTACATTTATTTTTGGACATCAAAGTTCCAAATTTAGATTACTATGACTTTTAAGCAAGTTACACTGTGTCCTACACAATCACTACAAGATGTTTTCAGTAACAGGTAATCATTAAAATGTTAGTTCACCCAAAAATTAAAATTAAAATTTTACTCATCCTCAAGGCGTCCTAGGTGTATTTGACTTTCTTATTTCAGACGAATCCAATCGGAGTTATATTAAAAATTGTCCTTGCTCTTCCAAGCTTTATAATGGCATGGGTGGGCTTTTTGTTCAACAGTCTAAAAGTAGTCAAATAAAGCACATCCATCCATATTAAAACATGCCTCACATGGCTCCGGGGGGTGAACAAAGGCCTCCTGTAGCAAATCGATGTGTTTTTGTAAGAAAAATATCCATATTTAAAACAATATTTCACTTCGGCTAACTGTTGTAGGCGGAAGCTGTTCCGGCGGATGACGTAGGATGTAGGCGTAGCGCACGCGTCGGTGATTAGTGGCGAATGCGGAAGCGCGACAGAGAGAGAACAAAACAAAACACCGGTCACAAATTAGAAGTACAAAACGAGGATTTGTAAAGACAAATGTCGGAGGATTTCGATATATGCCAAGAGGAGACTGGTTTTCCTTTGGTAAAGTAAAAAATGTTGCTTCCTTTGCTCCTGTAAACAAACGTTGGTTATTGCTGGGACTCACACGCTCTGGCTACACCTACGCCCACGCAATGCCGGAAAGGTTCTCTCCTGAACACAGCGGAAGTTAAACAAAACTGTTTATATAATTTTAAATATGGATATTTTGTTTTTACAAAAACGCATCAATTCGCTACAGGAGGCCTTTATTCACCCCCGGAGCAGGTGAGCATGTTTACTAGGAGGAGCGCCTTTATGACTATTTGACTTTTGGAATGTTGAATAAAAACACTCGCCCATGCCATTATAAAGCTTGGAAGAGCAAGGACAATATAACTCCGATTGGATTCTTCTGAAAGGAGATAGTAATATACACCTAGGATGCCTTGAGGGTGAGTAAAACATGGGCTAATTTTAATTTTTGGGTGAACTAACCATTATACTAGTGAACACACTGCACGAAGCAACAGCAGAACATATTTGGTGTTTAATATGCTGTACATAAACTATTAGAAACCAAGCAACTGAAATGAAAAATTACTAATGGGTATTCATACTGACCGTGATTTGCAGCAAATAAGCAATTTTCAAAATTATTTCAAAATATATTACTATTGAAAGGGCTAACAGAATAAAATAATTGTGCTAAATTAATTTGTGACAGTTTTAGAAAGCAGAATCAAACAGTAATAATTTTATAAATATTATGTGTTTATTTATTTATTTTTTATTTAGCTGAAATTATCCACGGGCCCTCAAGCACCCTCTTGCAGGGGTCCCCAGATTGTATACTGCTGGAATAAGTAAACTCGCATTTTGCGATTTTACAATTTTAATTTATTGCATGCAATTAAATGAACTTCAGACTAAATACTCAAGAATTATATTTTTATTAATTAAATTTAAACACACTCAACATTACTTGCTTTTTCCACATCATTCAGTCATTCAGAGGCAAGACAACATCAGTGACATAAAATTTACCACTTTTGAACTCCTCTTGAAAAATCGAGCTGTTCTTATGAAATAAACATTTCAGCAGTGCACCATTCAAAGATTCTGAAGTCTTCTATCTATATTCCGCTCTCTTTTTCCTGTCAGACGGCACCCCACGGATCGTCTCGTCTTTCAGTGAGCGCGTAGTAGCCCCTGGCGAGCCCTTCTCTCTCATGTGTGCGGCCAAAGGCGCTCCACCCCCCACTATCACCTGGACGCTGGACGACGAGCCGGTAGCGCGGGACTCGGCGCACCGGGCCAGCCAGTACACGCTCTCCGACGGCTCCACTGTCTCGCACGTCAACGTCACCAACCCCCAGATCCGCGACGGGGGCGTGTACCGCTGCGCCGCACGCAACTCGGCCGGTAGCGCCGAGTACCAAGCGCGCATAAACGTAAGAGGTGCCTGTCTACTTTTCAATCTCAGACGTTTAGGGTTATAACCCGCCACCTCCCCGACCCCTGAACTCCTCCACCTCATCTCAAGTCCAGATATCATTGCTTATCAATCTCAGTTCTGGTATGTGCGGGTGGGGGTGGGTGGGTGTATGTGTTGGGTGGAGAATCTATGTTGTTTGTTCATCACAGTGCTGTCACCTGTGCGTTTTCTCATTCTTTCCACTGTCAGATCACCCGTTTGTGTTCTCGGTATCTTTCCACTTCTCCTGTTTGTCTCTCCATCTGCTGAGTCTTTGTTCCTCTCTTTCACACATACATGGTGTCTCTGTCTCGATGTCGCCGGCTGGCTGGCACACGTGTGGTGTCCTGGCTGTTCTGGGACAGAGTAGAGATCTGGCAGAAGGGAAACGCCATCACGCCAAAAGAGAAAAGAGACACGTCAGCTAAGAAACCAGATTGAGAGGACAGAAGACAAGTTTAAACAGTATAGAAGGGTAGAAATGAGAGGAAAAATACTTAAAGGTGCATTAGGAGATTTTGGAAAATGCTAACTTTAGCCTAATAGCACTGAAAGCGAATGTCCCACCCTCCCTGCAATCGCCGTCCAAACGGCGATTGCAGAGAGGGTTGGCAGGGGGCGTGGCTTTGGACGGCGATTGCAGAGAGGATGGGACGTTCGCTTTGTTCAGGCGGAACGCATATACGCTGACAGTCCAGAATACCAGAGACAACATTTCTACAATAGGCTACATCAGCGGTTCCCAATTCCAGTCCTCGCGCCCTTCCTGGAACACAGTTCATGCATGTAGCTCTCTTCTAAAGAGCTGGTTATCTGAATCAGGTGTGTTAACTAAGCGAGACTTGAAAAACATGCAGGGGGAATTGGGAATCGCTGGACTACTTCCTGTATCATTCACCAGCGCGAAAACTTTATACTACAGTTAGTAAAAGTACTACAATACCAGGAAGGAAGATCGGGTTGTTGATGTTTGTCTACCATCCTTGCTCTGTCTGCACAGCGTACGTGAATGCGCTGATGACGTATCCTGTCTGCGCGAACAGGGGGCGCAGAGGTATGCTAATACATACATTGACAGGCAGGTAGGAAAGCCAATTAAGATGCTCGGGCCGAGCGTTTTGATTGGACGAACATTTCTTGGTCCTACGCCTTCCACAGAATATATAAATACAGATGAATACATTTAGACCACTTAACTTAATGATTGCTATCGGGATGTGAAGAGACTTTCAACCAGCATAACAAAAAAATGTTTTTGAAGACAATCACCTATTGCACCTTTAAAAACTCAAAGAAAAACTCAAAGAAGAGGAAAGGAGAGAAGTGGAGCAGAGAAAAGACAAGAGGACACAAATGGGGAAGCAAGTCAGAGTGCACTAACACAAAATATGACTGACCACAGCTAATTTTTATGTGTAGTTTAGAAGTGTTTATTATTATTATTAGAATATAGAAGATTAGAAGACACCATAATAAAAGGCCAGTGGGAAAAAGAGCATTTAAAGTAGCAATTAAATGTTTTCATCTGTATTATGATATATTGTGATTTCTTCTTTTTTCCTCTCTAATTCTGTATGAATTATTGAAAAAGTATGTACACCAGGGACTTGATTTTATCCATCGGTCACTGTTAGGATTTTGATATGTGGCCGTTTTGCTCAAAAATGAATGAAAATTTGTAGTCAGTTGTGGTTGGATGGTGTTTAAGCGGACTAAATTATGTTGAGAAGTCTGGTATTCATCACCAGAGATAAGTCTGTCGTTTCCCCGAAAAATCAAGTTGTGACGAGTTATTATCAAGTTATGTAATTTTTGGGGACACATACATTTACAAAGTAGATAGGGTGAATTTCATGCCAATGTTAAATACTATCATGGAAAGTCCAAGAAAAACAGTGACAAATGTATATAGACTATCTAATCTATAGATTTTTCAATCTTTAGATTAGCAATGAGTAATGATTATTTCACAAAGTGGAATTCAAAGTTCTGCTCATGGTTACCTAGATAACTTGGTACTAAGTGCCTCAAAAAACTGATACTGTTTGGTACATTTGAAAGGGAGTAACAGTCTGACCTTGAATATCTTTTATATATCTGATGCCACTTACCTGACAAACATTGACAATTCCAGTAATAATTTTATCCACAGAATCACTTTTTCTATCAACCCGATACCTTGTATACAAAGACTTCCAGTCAGACTGATAAATCCCATTGTGCCATAGCTCTAAAAGTTGCATTCAGTCAGTCAATCAGATTTGGGCATATTATGCATCAAACGGTCAGTGAACGGACTGTGGGCGGTCCATGGGCGTGTTGTCTGAGCCTCAGACTAAGAGTGATATTGAGTCGTGTTAACAGGCCTGTTGAATACACCCTCTCTTCCTCTCTCTCGCTCTCTGAAATGTTCAGTTATGACATATCTGTCTGCTTTAAGGAGACATGCCAGAACAATCATTGCAGTGAGAATGAGACCCTGTGCCAGGGAGCCACAGTTTTGCGCACACACGCTGAATGATACCAACGCTCATGGACACACTCATAGTCTTAAAACTATACTGCCTGACTAATACACTCTGACCGCATTACGCTCATGAAAACCATCAGCATTGACTTTCACACACACCCTATCCATATCACACGCACACTTTTATTCTTGAGATGATCGTTTCACAACACAATATTTAACAAACACAGACACCCGTGAGCAATCAGGCCCCGTTCTTCCTGTGAACAGCACAATAGCTGTGCTCAGTTCCTGTCTGGATCCTTATCTAAGTTCATACATTCATATATTATGTTTGAGAACAAAAGAAAAATAGAGAAATAGAAAGACAGCCAGAGAATAACTGTGAAGAAGAGAGAAGAGGGATACTGTGCGACAGTCTTCTTGAATAATACATCAGGGTTGACTTGTCAGAGCGGTGACTTCAAAGCACAACGCACGCTGAGCTGAGAGAAAGGGAGAGAGAGCAACAGAAGAAAAGAGAGAGATACGAGGATGAGGAGTGGGCTGTTAGAGAGGATGAGAATATTTGTGTGCAAAAAATCTACATATGCCCCATCGACGATTTATAAACCGATCCACCCTCCATTTTGAGGCAAATAAAATGTCCTTCTACAGTACATCTTCTCATTCTTCTGGTTCCTCTGTTTTTTTTTACTCGTAAGCCACCTTGTCTCAGTTCTGACTCTTTCTGTTTCTTTTTGTTTTGCATCTTCTGGCATTGGCCATTCAAATCTTCACAGTGTCCCACCATCCATTTGTTTGTACACCCCTCCATCCTCGTGTGTGATCTGAGAGCAGAGTCCTGAAGAAGTCAGCCTTCTCTTTTTGCCAAAACAAAGAAAACAAAACAAAACAAACACGAATCGGTCATTGCTAACCTTTTCAAATTTGGCAATGACTGGTTATGCTAGAAAGAACCAGAAGCTGTTAGCATATGCTAATCACATTAAAGGGCATTCGCACTGACAGCGATTTGCAGCAACAGAGTAAGTTGCAGCCATAGTTGGTGAGGTTACTAGAGACCAAAATTTGTGACAAATCTAAGCAAACTTTATGCAAATGCACAGCGACTACCAGACAGTGGAGCTTACATTATCTGCTTCACGATTGAGCAGGAATGCGTACTAGCAATCAAAACAAGCCTAAGGTTAAATTTAATTCAAATCAAGTTTATTTGTATAGTACATTTCATATAGTGCATATCATTTCAGAGCTGCTTTACATGAGATGCATATCTCTACATTACATTGTTTTGAGAGGTGACTGTCAAAGCAATGTCAATATGGCAGAAATGAACATTTCTAGGATAATACAGTTAGTTAATGACATGTATTCATGCAGAACACAATTAACACGATTAATTGAACACACTGACTACATGTTGTGATCAAAATAATTACAATGTAAGGAAAATTTGGGAGTTTTGTTTATTTATTCAGACTTAGCGTTATCTGAGGTCCTCGCAAGAGGCCAGATCCCGACTGGAGCCTGTGCAGTCTAGTTATCTTGGGATGGGCATCCCGAGGTAGAAAGAAAGGCAAATGGAGAATAATTAGCATAGCTGCTGTTCGTGACTTTTCAAGAAAAGAATAATCATGTGCATTTGATCAGATACTGTAGTACAAAGTTATGAGATGCATTATGTGAATGCTTGTCAAAAGAGATGTGTCTTTGATCTAGATTTAAACGGAGAGAGTGTGTCTGAGCCCCAAACATTATCAGAAAGTTTATTCCAGAGTGTAGGAGTCAAATGCAAAAACGCTCTCCTTTTGTGGACTTTGCTATCACAGGTACTACCAAAAGTTCAGAGTTTTGCGACTTTAAATAATGTGATGGATTGTAGAATGATAGATGACTAGTTTTAGAAGTACACTATAGCTTAACAATTTGGGGCCTTATAAGTAAATAATAATTATTTGTAATCGATACAGAACTTAATAGGTAACCAGTGTAGAGATTGTAAAATTTGGGTGATATGATCATATTTTCTTGACCTGGTAAGATCTCTAGCAGCTGCATTTTGGACTATCTGTAGCTTTTTTATTGAAGATGCAGGACAGCCACCTTGCAGTGCATTACAATAGTCAAGTCTAGAGGTCATAAATGCATGAACTAGATTTTCTACATAAGATGTTTTGCCGGCTTTAGTTGGTTGAAGCTGACTTAGCTAATCTCCTAGCCTAGCTAATATGGTGTTTACCTGTTTAAACTGGACTTCAATGCTAAAAAGTACCCCAAAGCCACCAAAACAGACCAGCCTGACCTGACAAGCTATATTTATTTATTTATTTATGATAAATATATTAATATTTTTTTGTTGTTGTTGTTTCAGTTGGGCAGTACAGCGAGTTGACAAGCTCTAATGATAAATTCGCTGTCAGTGTGAACGCCACCTTACACTTTACACAAGCAGCACAACATTATAGCCTTTATTGTTAAAAGCTATTCAGTAGCTGTTAGCATTTAGCTATTCAACCACAACTCTTTGATTTACCATGGCACAGTTTTGCTAAAGTAATTCTAAGGCCTCTGCTCTCGCAGTCCTCAATCCTTTAAATGTGTATTTTGGGACGTTGCTATGAAATGTGATGTTGTATTTTTACTCTGCCTACACAAACACATTAGGTTAGTATTTTATAGTTAAGATTACACCACACATTGCTTTACTATGAAATGCATTAACTTGGCGTATTAAGCTAACGGTACAGAAACACACCTTTGCTGAAATTATATAAAGGCATGGTTCATCTCTACGATATGTGCCTATGTGCCAAGCTATGATGAAGGATACGGTACAAGATACATTGAAACAGTAGATGCACACACCTATTACACCACATTCTCTGCTGTGTAGACCAAGAGCATTCTAACCCCCTCCTTCACATCCACCATTTGCTCTTTTCCTTTCTTCCGCCCACATTTCTCCCTTCTTTACCCCAAATACCCATGCAAAACTGGTCTCCCATCTCCCTCTCATTCACTCCTTTCAATCTTCTCATTTATCCTTTTCTACCTGGAAACATTTCTCTCTCTTTCTCTCTCTCTCTCCCCCCCCCCCTCTCTCTCTCTCTCTCTCTCTCTCTCTCTCTCGCTCTCTCTTTCTTTCTCTTTCTTTTCTCTCTCTTGCAGGTCCTCCCAGTATACGGGCCATGCGGAATATCACAGCTGTGGCCGGACGCAACACTTTCATTAACTGTCGTGTGATTGGCTACCCCTATTACTCTATCAAGTGGTTCAAAGACGGGACAACGCCGTTGCCAGACAACCATCGTCAGGTGGTGTATGAGAATGGCACTCTGAAGTTGAGCGATGTGCAGAAGGGTGCGGATGAGGGGGCGTATCTGTGCAGTGTGCTCATCCAACCCCAGCTCTCCATTAGCCAGACTGTCTACGTCACAGTCAAAGGTTAGTGATTACGGCTAATGATTTTGGGGATGCTAATTGCCCCTTAAAAAAGCCACAAGCAAAAACAAACAAACAGAGAAGGGCCCTTTACATTTGATTTGGGGCTGTGTTCCAGGCTTTAAGCGAGAAAAAAAAATCACACACATATATATATATACAGTATATATATATTTAATTGGTGTTTCATTTGGTGTAATGAAATGTGATTATGCGGTTTAAGGTTCAAAAAACACATTATTTTCCACATACTGTATATTATTGTTTCTCCTCTATGCACCGCCTTCTGAAACGCGTCGATTTTTACAAGCTCATCATTTTGAAAAGCGAGGTGTGCTTTGATTGGCCTCTGATTAGCTATCCAGTTCGTTGTGATTGGCCGAATACATCAAGAGTGTGATGGAAATGTTACGCCCCTCAACATACTGTGATGGGAAGCGATGAGACAAAAGCATTAAAACCCATTATGAACGAGGCATTTTTTGCATCCAGTGGCGACATAATTACGGATTATAATGACTTAAACTGTCTTTTTACGTGTTGCATCGCGCCGCATAAACATAAAACCAAATCTGCATTTGTGATCGGAGAAACGACAAAAAAACAGGCACTATTCTACACTGCTCAACTCGCGTTTGAATCATCAGTAGCAAATCCTTTAAATATGAAACGTACTTACAGTCTGTGAGTCAGAACAGCCGGCATTGTAGTTACTCTTCCAGGAGTATCCGTAAAATGCGTTGCTCACATCTGTATATTTGGGTTGAACTGTTCTGTAACGTTGTTGTAGATACAACTTAACCACTGATTCCTAGTCATGTCCTCTTTGGGAAGGCCAAACAAAGTATTTTCGCTTTCACAACGAAACGCACAGCGTCACACACGGAGGGCTTGAGTGAAGAACGGCCGGCGGATTCGACAAAGGAGCGGCCAGCAGGCTTGCGGCAACCACATGTGACGACCCAGGGCTGGACTCCGCTTCGCCATGTTGAAAGCCGATCCGGCAATCCACAGCGCGAAGTTGATGTATTGGAATCGGAGGATATCGTTCTCTTTTGGAAGGCCAAACAAAGCAGTTTCGCTTTCACAATGAAACACACAGCGTCTTCACGACATGGCGGCCGCGGCAAAAACAATACTACAGCGAGAATAAAAGTTCTGCCTTCTTTCTTGCGTGAACATTGGGCTGCATGATGCAAATTTCCAACATCGTCCATAGACATGTGGTGGCGTGTGTAAATGAGGCGTTTTAGGTAGGCGTGGTTGACTCATAACTTTTATAAAGAATATCTCTTTGGATTTGAGACTTTAGTCTTTGCAACTTAACAGATCTTCTTTATGCACCAAGAGCTTGTATAACAACTCCAAAGAGAAAAGAAAAATTGAAATCGCATCATATGACCCCTTTAACTATAATATTAACTAACTTAACTTAACTGTAATCTCAGTGGTAGAGCATTGCGTTAGCACCACAAAAGGTTGTGGGTTCGATTCCCAGGGAACACACATACTGGTAAAAAAAAATGTATTGCATGAATGCACTGTAAGTCGCTTTGGATAAAAGTGTCTGCTAAATGCACAAGTTATTATTATTAAGTTAAATGAGAAAATTCAACAATAGGCTTGAAGCAAATTGTTTTAGTGTGAAAACTGCAAATACTTTATTTTTTTAATGTCATTTAGTAACATTGGATTTGGTGTGAAGAGGCCACCGTGAGAGGATTTTTGGACTTGAGCCTAGTCAGCAGGGTATCTTAATTTTATGGAGGATTTCCAAAAACAAAACAACCCTCCATTTGAGGTTTGGCATTTCTTGAAAACATGCTTCTTTAATAAAGTAAAAAAAAGATGCCCACTGTACAGTACTTAATTGTACTAGTAGTAGTGGGTGTGTTTTGGTAAATGGAGTGTGTGTTGCCTTCAATCAAGAGTATATTTAAGCTGTATAGGCGGGTGGTGAATGTTGAGGATGGTCTTTCCCCTCCGCTGGCACAAAGACCCTGAGAGAAAGCACAGCACAAATAGCCTCTGATTAACAGGATTACAGGCCTTCTGCAACATTACAACCATTCATCAATTACCCAGTGTACTTAACATGTGTATGTATCTGGGGGTGTTATTTTCAGTATGTTAAATGTAAATGAAAGGGAGGTCACACTGATGTTGGGTTTTGAATCTTCACTTCACCATGTGTGTCCATACAAGGGGCTACAGCTCCCTGTACAAAGACAGCGAGGTCTAGTGTGTGCGTTTGCATGAATGCGTGTGTGTATGTGTGTACTGGTACAACAGAACACTGACTCCAGTGTGAAGTCAGTATAGTGTGCTGCTTGTCTTGTCATGTCTCTGATTTAATTAGCTGAATTTGAACGAGCCCCAGATTAAATCCCCCAGATGTCTCCGATGGAGCCCCCCACCTCTGTTTCCATGGCAATGCCATTATTCCCCATGCCAATTGGGCTCTAATTAGAGCAGCTATTATGGGCTGGAGGGATGGGATGTGTGTGAGCGTGTATGCGCGTGTCCATTTTTGGAAGGTGACGGGGGTCAGTACATCATTGGAGACCACGAAGCGTTTGATACTGAAGATCTCTTGCTCTTTTCCTCCCTCAGTTCCTCCCCTCATCCAGCCCTTTGACTTCCCTCCCACCTCCATCGGTAAGCTGATGTACATAGCTTGCGTGGTGTCTTCCGGAGACATGCCAATCCGGATCACCTGGAGGAAGGATGGGCAGGAGATTGTGTCAGGAACATCAGGAGTCACCATCGAAACCAAGGAGTTCATGAGCTCCCTTCAGATCTCCAAAGTTTCATTGGAGCACAATGGAAACTACACCTGTATTGCCAGCAATGATGCAGCAACTGTCAGTTCAGAGAGACAACTCATAGTAACAGGTGAGCAAGAGAGTGAGGGTTTTACGGCAATGTAGTACGGGATTCTCAGCATGATTTCACCATTTAGGACCATTTCTGGACCAGATTAGGGGCATTCGCACCAGACTAACCTTTTCATAGTGTATTTCCATAATGTATTTATTTCTAGGAACTCCGTTTGGGGAACTAAATAAGCTCCTACTTCAGAGTAGGGTCTAAAAGAGTTCTATAGGAACTACCAGTGACGTAAGTGTCCCCTGATTGGTCAAACGAATACGAAACACCGGCAACCCGCCATTTGTAAAAAGCCGTTTAAAAAGAACTATTTCATGAACACGGAAAACAGCGATAATGGCATTTACTTACCTATTGTCTGCAGTGTTATGTTCTTTTCTCAGCCTTGATTAAATGTAATGCTCCAAGTTGTCATAGGAGATTTAGTCAGATTTTCATGCTCTTGTAAATTGTGCATTTACATTTCATCTCCGTTATCACGAAACCCACAACACACAACAAAAACAGCTCCAATCACGGTGTCCAACATTCACCAGTTGTTGACGTTTGTAAATGCCATGAATAAAGACATCGCTGTCGGCCACTTTAGAGTTCCTGCTGCTGGTGCGAATGCAACCAAGAAAATGGCCCGAGGGGGAAATCAGTTATCTAGGAACCACCATGCTGGCTAGTTCCTAGAAATATGCGGTCCGAAAGCCCCTATTTATTTAGTTTAGGGTTGGTGTTAAGATTGGCGATAGGGTTAGGACTATGTTTGTTTGACCTAATGTTGGTCTTGGACCAACAATTTGTCCTACTTGGCAAACCACTTTATTGGTATCTCCTCTTCTGAAACTGTGTATGTTCTTTGTTGTAGTTCCCCCTGGTTTTCGGGTTCAACCCAATAACCAAGATGGTATCTACGGCAAGTCCGAAGTTCTGAACTGCTCTGTGGAAGGGTACCCTCCTCCCAAAGTTGTCTGGAAGCATGCCAAAGGTAATATTTTAATTATTTATTTTTGTCACTGCATGTCCAAAACATCAATTTCAAGTTATCATGAGCAGATGACAAGTCTTCATTTTGATTCTGAAGGTATAGGGAATCCCCAGCAGTACCATCCAGTTCCACTGACAGGTCGCATACAGATCCTGTCCAACGGATCTCTGCTGATCCGCCATGTTTTAGAGGAAGACCGGGGATATTACCTGTGTCAGGCCAGCAACGGAGTGGGGTCCGACATCAGCAAGAGCATGATGCTCACTGTTAAAAGTATGTCAGGCTCTCATGTACATCTACACTTTTAAAAATAAAGGTTCCAAAAAGGGGTGTTCACAGTGATGCGATAGGAAAAAACATTTTTTGTTCCACAAAGAGGCTTTCAGTGAACAGTTAATTTATTTTTGATTGAAGAATGAAAGACACAAACATCTTGGATGACATGGGGGTGAAAAAATTATCAGTAAGTTTTTATTCTGGAAGTGAACTGATCATTTTACAGACTGTTTTTGTAAAGACTAAAATAACTGGAAACGACTGACCCCAAGAGCCTTGAACATTTACAAGTTACAAATGACTGTACCCACTTTTACATTAAAAATAGAATATATACATTTTGACATTGATATTTTAATAAGCTCAAGTCTCAATACTTGCTGTAAAAAAGTGCAAAAAATACACTAATACTAGAGGAAATTCAAGTTCTTAAAATTGTTTAAAAAATTGAATTAGCAATTGTTTTCAGAGTTTATATATTAAGAACTTTGAATTTCCCTTGATTCCATTCAACATCTTGAATAAACATTCTGAGATTTTCTCACTTGTGAAGGATGCATACAGTACTGCTTTTGACCTAAACAAGGTACCTTAGAAGGCTGCCTAATTTATGCCTAGACATGTTCTCTAGGTAGACAGGTTTCAGGGCATAGCTGTTGAATATAAGAGATTCCATAATAGTTAAATATCTCATTAAACCATGACATACAAATAAAGCCATATTTTTTAATTCCAGTCACAGTAGATGTGAGGATTTCTTAGATGCGATTTGACCTGCAGCCTTTGGGATGGTTTGCGATGGTGTGTGTTTGAGGTCTTTGTTTAAGAATGGCCCTCAGATGGGCTTTCACGTCTCAGACTGATGCCTGCGGGAAGGGTTCGAGATGCTTGAGTGGACACAGACTCACACACAACACACCACCTCTACACACGCACACACACCTGCACCTGTCACACTTTGTCAATCAAACTAATGACCCAGCTTATGATATATCAGTCACACTGAGGCAAGAAATACAAGCCTTTGACTTTTTTATATAGTAGCTAGAATTGCCAGGAATTACTGCTTGCATGTGTATGTGTGTGAGTGTGAGAACAGCTCTCAATAAGAATACCAAAACAACAGATTCAAGTGTGCCCAGCTCATTTAGATTAATAGAACATTACAACAAACCCGTAAGGCCATCTCATGACTGATCGTTAAATCGGACACACGATCTGTTCTGTCCAAATCCATATTATTGATCCTTCACATAATGTAGAGTGCAGAAAACTCCCTTCCATGCAACACTGGTCTAGGCCTGAGTTACTGTCCTGACCACATTTAAACAAACCTCATCCACCGGTGTATTCATTTACACTCAGCCAGAATATTCTACCCAGTTAAATCTTAAGAAATGTGCTAAGAGATGTATTTGAAAAAGAGAACGTATTTAATTTTATTTTTTATGTTGTTTTAGTTTGTTTTATATTTTCACCTCAATTTCTCATTAATGTAATGCAAATTAGTCTCATTCTAATTAATATTATGTAATGCTTAAAATATCCTTATTACTGTAAGTAAAACTATAGTATCCAGACCATTATTTTATTAAAATAAATACTATAAATATATGCTTATAACTGTATTTGACACGTGTCAAAATAAGTTATTTCTTAAGAAACTGTTTGAAAAAATATATAGTTATCATCAATGGACATGGAACCATAAATAAGAATGACCCATATAAATCACTTAGTACGATAACTACTACCATTCCATTTATTGAGAACGAAATTTTATGGCATAAGTCTGCTGACAATTTATGCAAAAATCTATGCTACAAACGTCCTGGGGCAAAATAGACTTTGATCATTAATAATGATAATAATGATTGAATAAAATCATTATTTTGGGGCTGCCACACACACACACACAAAAAAGTAATGTAGTGTTCTTGACTAAAAAAGAAAAGAAATGCTCTTGTTTTTGTAACCTCAGGACAGTAATAGTAGGATTGCTATGATAAATGTTATGCAGCAACTTAAGTTATGCAGTGTTATTCAACAAGAGATAGTAGAGCATGGTTTTAAATTTTCATGCAAAGCCTGTGGATATCATGCGGCTCTGTGTTTACGGCATCTGCCTTTTTTTAACAGGGATCTGTCTCCTTTTCGCTCTCTCTCGCGCTCTCTGATTCAGTGTTGGTGTTATTGATTGAATCGTTCCTCTGTTCTGCCTCCCTCAATTCTCTCTGTTTCACTCGTTGGAAGGGAGGGAATGAATAAGTGATGAAAACAAAACAGCGGAACCCTCTTCAGATCGATATTGTGAGTGTGTGTGTGTGTGTGGCAGCACTAGAGAAGAGTTACTCGGGGGGAATGAGCAAGCGGGAGAGTGTGAAAAAGTGATTGAGGAGTTGAAGAGAGACACGCTAACGCTCACTGCCCCATGTCACAAGAACGGCAGGTGTCGGGTTAAAGTCACACTGACCTCTGCCTCTTTTTAAATTAATTTTTTCCTTCACATATTTACCTCCTGTCCTGCTATAACTTCTTTTTGTACAGTTCCAGCTATGATCACATCCCACCCAAACACGACCATGGCCATAAAGGGGCAGAACAAGGAGTTAAACTGTACCGCCCGGGGTGAGTACCCCATCATCATCCGCTGGGAGCGAGGTGACACCGTTATTGACCCTGACCGTAACCCTCGGTACTCCATCACTACCAATTCCAACGAGAAAAGTGATGAAGTTATCTCCACGCTGAAGGTGAGATGCATGTGCACACACACATACAGTATATGTATGTTGTCAGTGAAGGAGTTCAATAAATGTTGAATAAAGGCAGAGGCTTGCCTAAATGTTTCCAAACAGGTTTACAGTAGTATACACTTTCACCTTTTTTTCTCAACTTTTATTTTTGCTCTTGTGGTTTGTTTGCTTGTTTGTCAGTTTACTCACTCTAAAATTATTTTATATTCTGACCTGAGAAGCTCACTGAGCGTTTATTTATAGTCATTCATTTCACTCATTCATTCGTAAATCCCATTTAGCTGTATTATTGTTGTTTGTATTAATTATTGGTTTATCGTTTTATTTGTTTGTGTACTCACTCTAAAATATTTATATTCTGAACTGAGAAGCAATTTATTTATTTATTTATTTATTTAAAGCATTGTTGTTGTTGTTGTTGGTTGGTGTTTTGTTTTATAATCCATCTTTCTTATTAGTATTATATTAATATCTAATAAATAATACATTATTTTATATTGACATGCTCTATAGAGTGATTGTTTGTTTAATTATTTTCAATTAAATTATAGCGGATTTCACTCCAAATCACTTTTATATATGAAGTTGATTATTATTATTATTATTATTAATATTATTATTATTAGTAATAAAACCAGAAAAGATCATTATTTTACCCTTGAAAAAAATATAATAAATAAAAAAGATAACACTAGGTAAAGATTTCTAAACAACAGTTCACAAGGACAAACTCATTTACATAATTACTCCAACCATAACATAGTGAATACAAACAACCAGTCATCCAGCATTCCTACCTTAATGCCAAACTATGTACCTTTGTCCAAGTGACACTTGTACATTGCACAACAATACATGAAGTGGGCCTCAAAATGAGTAAAAGAGAAAAACAAGTTCTTCTCTTGAACACTTTTACTCTTTCTGCAGCTGAAGCCAGCGGAGCGAGGGGATTCCGTCTTTTTCTCCTGCCACGCCATCAACTCATACGGCGAGGGCCGAGGGCTCATCCAGCTTACGGTGCAAGGCAAGACAATCAGCCATGAACAACACACTCACATCTTACATGATACTCTTTATCTAGAGACACAAAATCAATAATTTACCTCCTGGCCCCGAGCCACCTCTTACTCCTCAGCCTCTCTCTCTGTCTCAATCTCCTCCATCTGTTTGAAGTCTATTTCCACTTGTTTTGTTGGCAGAACCCCCTGACCCCCCAGAGCTGGAGGTTCGAGAGGTCAAAGATCGCAGTATGAACCTGAGGTGGACGCAGCGGTTCGATGGCAACAGCATCATCACCAGCTACGACATCGAGTACAAGAACAAATCCGGTGCGGCATTGCTTTGTTTCCATTTCAAGCTTGGATGAATTACATTGTGAGCGTGCATTAAATATGTATTTGTATGTCAGAAGAATATGTAGCGAGTAAGCTCAAACTGCGAGAAGATGAATGGGATGTGAACGGATTTCTGCGGCGTTGCGACTCGGGTGTATTGCCTTATTTTGCTGTTTGTACATCTGCGTTTGTCCTAGTTTTCAGTGCATCGCTGGTTTTTCAAATCTGTATGATTTGACCTGTAAACAGTCCTTTTTGCATGCTAACAAACATAATGTCCCCGAACAGCCTGGATGGAGGTGTGATGTAGTAATGTATCCGTGTTATTTTGTCCTTGTTGTAGACCCGTGGGAGCTGAAACATGCCACCCGTAAGATCTCGCCCACAAACAACCAGGCCAACATAGTGGAGCTCCACCCGGCATCCGTGTACAGCATTCGCATGTACTCCTACAACAAGATTGGACGCAGTCAAGCCAGCAAAGAGCTGACCATCAGCACAGAGGAAGCACGTACGTCTCCCGCCCCTGATCTGGCATCATCTACTCACCCTCATGCAGTTCCAAACCTGTGACTTAGCTTTCAGGGAACAAACGGAGAATTTGAAGAATTTATGGTCTGCTTTTTCCACAGGAAGGTACTGAGTGGTTCTCAGTTCTCACTGAATCAGGTTTGATTACAATGGGGGAAAGTCACGGAAGGGAAAAGAGTATCAGGGAAATGCAGCTGGTTCTCACTGAGAGATATAGGACTAAAAGAATTGGAATAGAGCACGAAAAATATAGGGCAGGGTAGTATATTTGGGATATGAAAGGTTGGAGTTAGGATGGATGATATAGTATTTATTAGAGAAATAAAACAGAAAAGGGTACAATGGGGGCACTTCAGTATGCGTGAATGGGCAGGTGTCCTTTAGAAGGTAAAAGTCTAGCACTGTATTGTAACTAAAGGGAGATCATTAAAAAATTCTCTAGGTGTCTGACAGAAAAAAGAAAAGTCATTCGGTTTGGATGAGTCGAGGTGAAATTTATTAATTTCTTGTGATATGGATGGGATCTCTATGACAGTTGTGGGCACCCAGGATGTGCTTTTAAGCAATGACCTCTAGAGGATCCGTGTAGGACGTATGTCTGGCTTCCTAACTGATTCTTTGGATTTGAACGGTTTCAACTGTATTGGGATACTGTCCTGAGAGTTTAAATTGAGAGTGGGTCAGGAGCGGGTAGCTGGGTTCGCGTTGATTTTTTATCTATGTCCTTTTTTTTCCTTCGGCTCCGACCGCGTCGACCTGGCTGCTTTTGGGCTTCAGTGTGTTACAGGTGAATGGCTTTTCTTTTCAGCGAAGTCCGGCCATAACGTCACTGTGAGCAGGCCGGTGATCGTGACGCGTGTACATTCCCTTGGCTCATGTCTTTGTGAGTTGGTAGTTCCAGTATGTGTGGGCGAGTGTGTCGACACATGAGGGCCTGACCTCTGTTGGGTGCTCCATGCTCAACTTGAGGCTTATTGTGTCTCTAACCCGCAACACTGTTTAGTTGGTTGTAGGTGTGTGTGTTGCCGGTGTTATCTATTATCTAGGTTACAGCTGCTGGTGTGCGACAATTCTCTGCAGAACATACGTGCATTGAGCGGGAGCCGGGTCTTGGTCGTGGCACCACAGTTTATGTATGTGTCTGTTGCATATTGTGACGCTACGGCCTTTAGTATGCAAACTAAGTTATGGAGATAACAGAATCAAAAAAGGCGGGCCGACGAGGCGTCGTTGTTCTGTTGTGACTGTTACATCGGAATCGTAACTGTTAGTGGGAGTGGTTCGTATCTCTTTACTTTCTATGACCTGTGACATACTAATTACTTCGGCCCATTCATGGTCACCTGCAAAACACTACACTCTGTCATCACAATGCACACTGTGCTCTTATAGTCATGCCACACCCCGCTCCGTGGTCTTTTAGCTTCGTGCTCTTCTTATTTTTGGACCGCTTGGCTTGGGTAGACCTTGTGTGTCATCCGTGTCATGCTTCCCCATCATTGTTTTTCACCACAACCAGCATCAACTTCGCTTTTGATCCAAACTTCACAATAGTGTGTCTCGTCACCATTCACTTTCGCCCGATCACGCTTGACATTTTATGAGCCCGGCCATTCTTTCCTATAACAAGTATTGCTTATGTGATGTTATACCCAAACCAGACTTACATTTTGGTATTTCTCCAGCTGATTATTTGGACTCCAGATAACGTCTAGCAAACAAAACCGCCCCCTATTCAACACTTTTCACATCTACAACTTTAAGTGTCATCGTGTGTGATCTTCTTTAAAGGACTAATTCCATGCACAAACAGACCAGACAGAAGCAATGAGTTGTTTAATGTGTTTTTATATTTATGTATTACAGTACATCACTTCTCAGCAGTTCTCATTTTCCCCACCTGACTGACACCCAAAAAAGATTCAAAATGTCCAATCAGCAAAAACAAGCACTGACAAGGGGCAACACAATGATTAAATGACACCAGTCAAACATTGTCTGTTGGTGTTGGTTGGTGACTGTTGATGCAGTTTAAATTGGAAAACATTGGTCAAATGTCGACCTAGAGTAAAAATTAACCAATGACCAATGTTGGCAAGTTGTTGTCAGTCTAGTTTTTTTGGTGTGTTATGCACTGTTGCCTCTAGTTGGAACGACTGAGCATATTGAATCAGCAGTGGAGTCCATTGGCAAGAGAAATCACACTGATTGACTTCAGAAGACACCAGAAAAATGGATGTGATTAAACATAGTCAAGAGGGAACACACAGAAGACCCTTCCTAGCTCTTCCGGTTTTCCTTTTTGAATGACAAATACAGACTACTGCCACATGCTGGTACAGAGAGTTATTTCCTCTCATGCAGGTGTAGAATGTATAGAATAGTTGGCTGTTGGCTATATTCTTTGCGATGTGTTCAAGTGCAAATTTTTGTCCCAGATGTAGGTGACATGAAGCAACACCACATGTGGCTTTCGTCACTGCCAGGTCTTTGATGTCGGTTTGATGTATCTGGGCGCCATTGAAAAGTGGTCCAAAGATGGATGGTTTTGTTTGCTGCACAGGGGCATCTTTGGAATGATTAATTGAAAAGATCTGATTCAAACAAATGATTTGTTCATGAATCAGAAATGGCTACTTCTCTCATGAATGTGCCAAGACGACTTAGGGTGGATGTCAAGATTTTCAGTGCATAATGACTTGAATTTTGTCTGTTTGTTGCATACTATACAGAAAGCCTATTGTTAGACAGAAGATATATAGTGCACAAATTATATAGACAACTTTCCAGACACTTTTATGGCCCTGACATTCACTTTCATTATATTGACAAAACAGCCAGCATATTCTTAAAAAAACTTTTATGGAAGAAAGAAAGTCATACTTCATGTCATGCTTGAAATGACAAAAGGGTAAATAAGTAATTTTGGCTGGGGGAAAGCAAGATGCCAATATACCCGTAAGATACCAATATACCTGTTCTATGCGTCAGATCCAAACAGCGAGTGAGAGCCTGGGTTTTGCAGGCATGGTTGAAGAGTTATTGCGAGTTGTGCTCATGAGCGTTCTGTCAAGCCTTTCTACTCTAAATGGCAGTTTTAGTGTGGTCCACCAGGGCCAGACAGAGTCGGACCCTAAGGCCTCTTCAAACAAATACCATCATTTCTCCTCTGCTCTCCCTCCCTCCCTCCCTCTCCACACCATCTCCTTTACTCGCTCCTTCTCTTCCTGCGCCAGCTGCAGCTGCTCCCTCATAGAGCCAAGCCAGCTTTATCCCTCCTCTATCCCTCCTTTCATCCTGTCGTCCGCACATGCTTTTTTTCCCTCCCAGCAAGTCACACAGACATGCTCTGTGTCCCCTCAATAGTGCCATTATTTATTCAGAGACGCAATTTGGCACATCACCACCGCCACATTTGCAGTGTATCCGGAAAAAAACCAAACGCATTTAGTAGGTGAAACAGCTCAAGATCTAGATAACAGTAACGTTTCACTTCTCTTCAGCTTCGGGAAGTGATTGTTCCATCCATTTCGAGTGTAGTTACAAGGTTGTTGATGCTCTTGGGCCATACCAAGTGCTCCAATTGCAGTTTATTACTGTCATTTTACTATATCACTGTAATTGTGCTCTTTCACTGCAATTTTTGGGTTTCCACTTCACCTATTGTATCTTGTTTCAATTGGTGCCTGAATTATTTTCCTGCCGCTTCCTTTGCTTTTATGTGACCGTCTCTCGTTTTTCTCTTGCAGTTCCCAGCCAGCCGCCCCAGAATGTACGGGCCATTACGGTGACATCAGACGAGGCGGTTATCACGTGGTCCGAGCCCCCGCGGATGACCCTGAATGGGGTTTTGAAGGGCTACCGTGTGGTGTTCTGGTCCCTCTACCCCGATGGAGGTGGGTGCTGTGGGGGCCAGACACTTAGGCTCAATCAGAGTAATTATACGCTATTACTGTTACTCCCTCACTAGCCGCAGTCCCCGTAGAGCGCCCCCTACTGCCCGCCCGTGTATCTGTATCCTGGCCAGTCCAACCCACAGAGGGTGTATATTTGTGGGTGGACAGGTATATGTGTGTGTGTGTGTGTGTTGTTGTCTTTTATATATAAAGTGAGTAAACTGTGGATTAAGTAATCGGTGAAAGTGTCTTCAGTGTCACATGATCCATCAGAAATCATTCAATCAATCTGCTAATTTGGTGCTCAAGAATATCAATATTGAAAACAGTCATGCTTAAAGGGATAGTTTCAAAAATGAAAATCCTGTCAAAGTGTTGTTCCAAACCTGTATCAATTGCTTTCTTCTGCTGAACACAAAAGACGACATTTCGAGTAATGTTGGTGTCCACTGCTAGTAGCCATTGACTTCCATATTTGTTTCCCATACTATTGAAGTCAATAGCTACTGACAACTGTTTGGTTACCGACATTCTTCAAAATATCTTCTTTGAGTTCAACAGAGGAAAAAAACTCATACAGGTTTGGAACAATGTGAGGGTGAGTAAATTATGACAAAATTAAATGTTTTAATGTGAATTTTGATAAATGTAATGTGTCTTTAATGAATACAAGTTTACTGAATAAAAATTTCTTAAACAGCAGAAAACATTTGAATGGTAGCATACTTGAGCCAACTTGTTGAAACTGTAAAAATGGTTCATAAATGGGCTGAATAATGTGAAAGTAATGACAAGGTAAGGGTATATTATTTATACCATTCAGAATTGAGAGAAAAAGTCTATGAGTCTATGGGTCTTTTTGTGTTTATTCGGCTATGTCACCTACGAAAAAAAATACTGTGGCAGAACCTTGGCACAGTAACGATATCAGGTGGTAAAACTACTGTATGATATTTTGATATATACCTTGAACTAAATTGTATTTAGTAGGAATCAAGTTTCTTCAAAAAAGCATGATGTTACTAAAAGCATGATGATTGTGTATGTCCACAAATAAATGGTATTTTATTCTATCTCCAAAGAGCCACTGGAAAACTTTGTACTTTTTGTTTGTTTTGCATTTGGACATAAATATCATTGTCTGCTAAATATAGCTATAGCAGTGACAAGCAACCCTTTGTCCAGCAAAACAGACTATTTTAGTCTCCCTCTGAATAATACTTTTTTGTATGTGGAATGTGTAAACATGGTTCTCCTGTGTTCCCTCATGTGATGTTTTCAAATTAGTTGCTGTTATTAGTAAGTAAATGATCATGCAATAAAAAAGGAGAGTCATTAAAATTTTTTCACGTCTCTCAGAATGGGGAGAGATGCAGAACATCACTACCACTCGTGAGCAGGTGGAGCTGAAGGGTTTGGAGAAGTTCACAAACTACAGCATTCAGGTTCTGGCCTACACACAGGCAGGAGATGGTGTCCGCAGCAACGTACTCTACATACAGACCAGAGAAGACCGTAAGTTTATGCACCACACATGTACACATGACCACTGATTGTATGTCTACATATTTGCAGATATGCAAAAAAAACAACAAAAAACCTAGTAAGCTGGTTTGTTGTCTGTTCACTACATAGGGAATGTATCTTGTTGTCTATTCCCTATGTAGACAGTTGACTCATAATTTGATCCAACAGAGTTTTATGTTAGCATGTTGATAAGCTAAAATATCAGTGGTCTTATAAGCATATACAGCATATTACACAGTGAACACAAATATTGGGTAAAACAGTACATTTCAACACTAAAGTGTCGTATTGATAATTTTCAGTTTGATATACAGTAGGTCTATTAACATTTGAAAGATTGGGATTGTACATTTGTTATGATTTTTGAAATACGGCTAATGCCTCAACAAGGCTGCAAAATTTGATCAAAACTACGTAAAAACAGACTATTGGAGAAAGTCTGATTCAATTTTGTTTTTTATTATATATATATATATATATATATATATAAATATATTTTAAAATGAAATTAATTTCCATGATGCAAAGCTGAACTTTCAGCAGTCTTCAGTGTCACTATCCATTCAGAATAATTCTAATATGCTGATTTGGTGCTAAAGGAAGATTTCTTATTATCAATGTAAAAACAGTTTTTTGGGGAATATATATAATATATTTTTTTTTTTTTTTTTTTTATTGGGGGGGGGGGGGGGGGGGGGGGGGGGGGGGGGGGGGGGGGGGGGTGGGGGGGGGGGGGCGGGGGGGGGGGGGGGGGGGGGGTAATGGACAGAACGTTCAAACGAACAGCTTTATTGAAACAGAAATCTTTTGGATGATGTTGATAATTTTGATATTGATAATTATAATCAATCATATTTTTTGTTCCTGAGCTTGCTGCAATGCAGATCTTTCTGGGACTTCAATGTGGCCCACTGAGCGAACTTTAAGGACAAATTAATGTTACTTTCAAATGAGCATATTTATGATCCCATAAATGGGCAGCTCACTTGGTTTTGGACCACAAATGTATCTAAATGTATCTATGTAACAGATCATTGTGACCCTCCAATGAGCTGTCAACCCAGCCAGTGGTGGACCCGTATTCAAACACACAGCCACATTATGTGCAAGCCACTTCCCCTTTACCCAGGCTCTATTCAAGCTCAAGGGTGTTGTGTGTATGAGGTCTGGATGGGGGGAGGTTGTCAGATATAAAATCTTGCCACAAAACCACATTAGCTGGAGGCAAGTGCTGCATGGCCCAGGTCTAGAATGATGCTGGATTGCTTGATTGCTGGACACGGTCACTGTGGCAACATTTAGGCTCTGATATAGCATTAGCACACTTAATGAGAATTAAGACACTGAAGGAGGGGGGTCTGGGTAAGTGACTCAAAGCAGATCCTACATCCAACACAAGGAGAAGGATTTATTCTTTGTGGATTAGCTGACATTAATTTTGTGCTTACACTAGTCGGGATAGGATTAGGGCGATATCTGTCTCTCCTCTTTTCCCTGGTGGGGCTGAGAGGGGTTCAGGGAAATAAGGGGTGTTTTAGTGCTGGAGAATGAGAGAGATGAATTTTCATTTAATTGAATTTAGATTTAGGAGTATACAGATTTGTGTGGTGTCGGGTTTGTCAATGGGCTACTTGTCCAGAATTTTTGGTCAGTAGTTTTGACCATTTTCCCTCAGCTCATAGTAAGGAATTATGCTGTTAAATCATCATTAATATCACAACAGTTTGTGTCACCACATTTTAAGACCTGAACCCCCTCACGAATTGACCCATTAGATTAAAGTCTAGTAATGATGATGATGATGATTTTTTTTTCCAAATCCTCCTTAAATCTCCATCTCTTCCTGAATAGTCTAGACACACTAAAGTGAGACGGTTATTTCTAAAATGGCATAAGTGTGATGGGGGTTTCAATGAATTTTAGGGCCAATACTAAAAAAGAGAAAGCCCTGGACCCCCACAAAAGGTTCAAGACCTGTTCACACCAATATGAATGTTCAGTTTTTGAATGTGGTTTGTCTGTTCAGACCAATGGAAAAATGGCACTGAATGAAAATGCTAATTTGCTCTCTCAGTAGGTGATGCTTATTTGTATTTGCTATAGTGTTTATCAAATAACACCAGATACAAGAGTACAGAGATAAGAAAGCCAGTTCCGTATTCATCTTTTATTGTTTACTGTCGCTTAACAAATTTGTCGTGAGTGCCACCAAGTCATAGTTTTCTGTAACAGCATTAATGACAACTCTTGTGACCAAAAGCTCAAAACGTAGTGGTCGGCAAGATAATACAATGTGGTCGCATCGATGGCCATGCTAATGTGTTGTCTGAACACCAATCATTCAACTAAAAATTAGTGCTGTCAAACGATTAATTGTGATTAATCGCAACCAAAATGAAAGTTTTTTGTTTACTAATATATCTATATATATCTATATATATATATATATATATAGATATATATATATATCGCTATTATATATGATATATTATCTATGTTGTGTGTGTGTGTGGTGTGTGTGTGTGTGTGTTTGTGTGCTGTGTGTATAGTATTATGTTATACTGACTACACACACCATGGCATGTATATATTTCAAAAAATATGTTATTTACATATTAATATCGTTATATATAATATAAATGATATAAATATATACATGTAAATATTTTTTAAATATATACATGCATGTGTTTGTGTGTATTTATATATAAATAATAAATATACACAGTACACACACATATTATGTAAACAAAAACGTTTATTTTGGATGCAATTAATCGCGAATAATAATTTGACAGCACTACTAAAAATATTTACTGCATTTCATGCACACTGTACGCAAACCTTAACATATTTGAAAAACCCAAAGTATACTTGGTCAGCTGACTAAATAGGCAAAACGACTGCATCACAACATCTTCTAAGTCCAGAAAAGCATTTTTCGTTTAGGTTTACGAGCATATACCTTTTGGTCACTGGGAAATGTGGTAAATCCCACAATGCCTCTGTCATACATTAATCTAGTTTTCCATCTCTATTTTTATTTTTTTTTCAGACCCCGGTCCTCCAGCGGGCATTAAAGCCGTGCCATCCTCTGCCACCAGTGTGGTGGTATCCTGGCTTCCCCCTATCAAGCCCAATGGTATAATCCGAAAATACACAATTTACTGTTCCAGCCCTGGATCAGGCCAACCGGTGAGGCAAAAAGGGGTAACTTGTTTTTAACATTGATTTTGGTGTTGGCATCGCTTGGTTTAGTATTTTTGTTCAAAAATAAAGGCATGCTTGCATTTGTGTGTTCATCGAAGCAGACCAAAGTGAATATTTGTGTATTTTATATATTTTATATATTTCATATGGGTGTCGGCACAGTATGTGTGGATTTTATATTCTATCATTTTTCTTTTGATTCTAAGTATAAATCAGTGTTTATTTCGCCATATTGTCTATTTGCGTCTGGATGTGTGTCGAGTGTATTTTTAATCTGTGCATGTGTGAGGTTGTGCTGCAGTATCAGCAGGATGTGTGTGTGCGTGTGTGTGTGTAAATGAGAGCTCATACTGCAGTGTGTGCATGCACGCCCTCACCCTCCCGTCCATTTGCATATCTGGCGTCTCTCACGTTGCCTAGACCACCCTCATCTGTTCCAGGGATGGCAGGAAACAGCTGACAGCACCACACACACAACACACACACACCTACCACACCCACAGGCGGATCACATTTAAACCCCTCCTCGCCAACACCCAACCACACACACACACACACACGTAATTTGTGTACTCTCACACTGAATTAATGTACCTGTCGAGATGTACACATGCTCACTCTCTTCCTTTCTTTTGCTCATTCACAAATCACTCCTCTCTCTCTCTCCGGCCTCTCGCAGAGCACGGGGTGATTACTATGTAAATGAGTGTGAGAGGAGAAGGGGGAGGAGGTAGAGAAGGAGGAAGGGGGGTCAGACTCAGTGTGCGGGGAGTACTTTTGTTCCTCTTTTCATTATCTCCCTCTATCGCTCCCCGGATCACTGCTATCTCCACACCGGAGGAATATTTTAATATCCGTTACAGCGCTCCACCCCTCCCGTCTGCACCTCCCGTACCTGATTCATGCTCAGAGAGCGAGAGAGGGAGAGAGAGAGAGAGAGAGAGAGAGAGAGAGAGAGATTTTGATTTTCAAAACCCCTTTTATTGCAGTTTATGCCAAAAACCAATAAAACAAATTACCAAACACTAATTAAATATTAAGATTAAAAAGTAAAATACAACTCTTCTTCAACAATTTCACAAAGAATCTTACTTAAACACCAAGTTGCTTCAAAAGATACAAGATCATGCATTAATCTATAATAATGATAATCAATCAAAATCCTAGATTTTACAAATTTTACAAAAACAGCTTCTAAACTACTACAAACATTTTGCTCAATTTTTTTTCTTTTCTTGTAACATAAATCGCCATTTTTGCTTGACCTAACAAGAAGTTCAACAATTGAGACGTTTTTTGACATATCTAAAACCACAAATAAACATTTTCATTGAAAAAGTCACATCAGAAGAATTAAAAAAACTTCTTCAAGATATCAAATACAGGTTTTAACCTCTCACAGTCCAGGAAAGCATGACAAATAGTCTCTTTATGCAAACAAAAATTACAATTTTCAGTAATGTCAGAATGTACACTTCGCCATGTTGTGTCACACTTATTATTCAAAGATTTATTGTTAAATGCTTTAATACAACTCTTTTACAAATCTTTGCCAAATACAGAATTTGAACCCACAATCGTCAATTATTTACAATCCAACAGCATACCATTGCCCTCTTCCAAAAAGAGGGTTATACTCAAGTTTGGAAAAGGGTCTTTACAATCAAAATTGATAGACTCCTTCGAGTACTGATCCAACAATTCCATTTCTTCACTAGTAAGGGCTGATCTCTATTTTTCAAGTGCTTTTGCCACTATGCTGTATGATTTAATTTCTAACCGCTCAGCAATCATGGTCACATTTATAAAAGCAGTTCCTGATATTTGATGTAGATGACCGATTGTTGTCAACTGGGCATTACACAAAGTCCATCTCACTTGATAAGTCCAGTCGTGAGCCAACAATCAATGGCTCCTGTAATAACCAAAAGAGGGAAGTATTACTTTCCCAATTTGTCTTAAATAAAGACCAGACTTTAAACAAGTTACGATAAAAAACTGGAGAATCACACAGTTTTAATCTTTGAAGGTCCAACCAAAATAAGGCTTTGTCTAGTCCTAAGCCTTCAATACATTGTAGAATTGCACAAGCTGCGCTCATCCAACTTGACTCTACAGAGCACCTTAAAAGTCTTTGAACATATTGCAGACGAAACACAGCCGTTCTGCTCTTCAAGTGTACCAATCCAAGTCCTCCTTCATCTTTTGGTAAATACAAAACACTTTGTGTCACCCAGCGCAATCTTTCCAAGTAAAAATCTATTAAAATTGACTGGATTTTCATTAGAACATCAGCTGGAGGATCTATACAGGCTAAGCAGTGCCAAAGTGCAAAGGCTACTAAATTATTAATCACCAGAATACGTCCTTTACATCCAGTCACCCTTTCACTTTTTCAACATTGCCTTTTTCATTTCCTAAAAAGACACCAATATATTTAAAACCATCCCTGGTCCATTTTAGACCATCAGGAACCCTTGGGTCACCATTTTTCCAGTTTACCTTTGCAGAAGAAAGAGTATTAAAATCATCCAAAATCTTTAAAATCACATTGACATTGTTGGATTCACTAATTATAATAATGACATCATCAGCATATGCTATTAGCTTTAAAGTATTAACACAATTTGCTATACATAATCAACGCACATAATTTCTTAATTTATTTAACAGGGGTTCTATGACTAAGGAATATAACATGCCTGATAGCACACATCCCTGTCTGACACCCCTATACACCCTAAACGGAGAGCATAGGTTAACATTAATCTTTAATATACTCTCAACGCCACAGTACATAACTTTAATCATTGAAATAAAAAGAGAATTAAATCCAAAAGCCGTTAAAGCACTCCATAAATACATACAGTATATTCAATTCTGTCAAAAGCCTTCTCTTGATCAATTGAAATCAGCCCAAAATCTAAATCTAAAAGTTTTCCACAGTCTAAAATGTCTCTAATAAAAGAGACATTATCAAACATTCTTCTTCCTGGCACGCAATATGACTGATCTGGATGAATAATAGATTCAAGGACTTCACCAAGTCTAATTGCTAAAGCTTTAGACAGTATTTTATAATCTTTACATAATAAACTTACTGGTCTCCAATTTTTTTATTTCATTTAAATCTCCTTTTTTTGGCAATAAGGTAATGATCTCTCTGGCAACTTCTGGGCAATTGTCCATTTACCAGACTCTCATTAATAACATATACTAATTCTGGACCAACTTCTACCCAAAAAGATTTATAAAATTCAATCGTGAAACCATCAATACCTGGTGTTCATCCATTTTCCATTTTTTAAGGGCTTCTTCAAGTTCACCTAAGCTCAAGGTTTTACTCATTTTCTCATTAGCATCTTTAGTTATCTGTGGTAAATTTAAAAAAATTGTTCTCCTGAAATTTCACTTTTGTACAAGTCTTTATAAAACTGTACAGCTCTTTTTCTAATTTATCTAAGGGGTTAGTCAAAACGTCTCTAGGTTACGTATGTAACCATGGTTCCCCGAGGGAACGAGACGCTACGTCGAGATTCGCTTTGGGAACACCCTTGCGTGACCGCATTCTGAAGCACGTGTCAAATCCGTCCAATGGAGCAGCGAGATGTCACGAGCAGGGTGACGTAAGCACCAGAAAGCATAAAAGCGCATCCGGCCGGCCGGCGCCACCCAGGCTCGATTAAGTAGCGCCTGCCAGGGATGCCAGGGAGTAATGGCAAAGAGACGCAGGTGTCTCGTTCCCTCGGGGAACCCAATGGTTCCTACGTAACCTTGAGGCCTTCCCCTTCAGGAACTCGAGCTGCTCGAGATTCGCTTTGGGAACGTAATACCACACTGTGCCATAACTACCTAGTCCCGGCCCTGTGTGTGTATTATGAGCACATCACGAAGAGAGAACTTGGGAACCTGTAAAAGCGGACAAAAGTGTGCGGAGAGGACCAGCCCGTCGCAGCACAAATGTCCTGCAAGGCCACACCTAAGCTGAAAGCCTTGGAGGCCGCCATACTCCTGGTCGAGTGCACTCTGATCCCCATAGGTGATGGGAGGCCAGAGGACTCGTAGGCTAGTGAGATGGCCTCAACCACCCACCTACTCATAGTCTGCTTGGTAGCCGGAAATCCCTTCTTTGGCGGTCCAAAAACAAACAAAAAGCTGATCTGCCTTACGCCACGGGCAGCTCTGTGTGCGTAAGCGTCCAGTGCTCGAACTGGACAGAGCAGATTAAGCCTTTTTTGGCCTACTTCCTGGTACGGAGGAGGTCAGAATGCCTTAAGTACTATGGGCCCCTTGGTGCGCTGTACCGCCTCAGCCTCAGGGTGCCACGGAGGAAACAAGTGGCAAGTGGGTGTCTTCCCAATGATTGACCACTCAGAAGAGCGTGGTAAGCAGCTAAGGCCACCACGTATACCTTCAGAGTGGAGGAAGATAACCCTGCGGAGAATCGCTCCTGCAGAAACTCCAGAACTGAACCAACCGGGAAGTTGACTGGGTCTTGCAGCCGCTGTCCGCACCAAGAGGTGAAAAGTTTCCACTTCAAGGCATACTGTTTCCTAGGGGCGGAGCTCTGGACTGGAGTATAGTCTCAACAACTCAGTTGAGAGACCAGATGCTAGGAGCTGTGCCCCTTCAGGGGCCATGCCCACAGCTTCCATATCTCTGGGCTGGGGTGAAGAATGGCGCCCCTGCCTGAGAGAGGAGGTCCCTCTTGATCGAAATCTCCAGTGGAGAGCCGTAGAGGAGGGACACCAAGTCCGAGAACCAGCTTGTACAAGGGGAGCGAATGCAGACCCCCCTGTCGATTGATGTAGGAGACCACCGATGTGTTGTCTGTGCGGACAAACACATGATGCCCCCTTAGGTCTGGAAGGAAGTGTGTCAGAGCTCAAACCACGGCCAGCATTTCCCGGCAGTTGATGTGCCACAAGAGATGATGGCCTTCCCACAGACCCTGGGCAGAGCGGCCACTCATGACCGCTCCCCAGCCTGTGAGATAGGCATCTGTCGTTAGCATTACGCGATGACAAGGAGCCCCTAACGACGGGCCTTGAACCAGGAACCAACGTTTCTTCCACAGATCTAAGGCACGTAAGCATCGCTGCATGACCTTGATCATGCAAAGCGGATTTCCCCTCGGGGAAAATCCTTTGGTTCTGAGCCACCACTGCAAGGGTCTCATGTACAGCAGGCCAAAAGGTATCACGTTGGACGCCGCTGCCATCAGGCCCAACAGCCTCAGAAACTGTTTGACAGTGAGTGACTGGCCTTCTCTTACTCTCGTGACTTTCGTGAGGATTGATTCGATTCGAGCAGGAGACAGACGTGCATGCATCAAGGTTGAGTCCCACACCACACATAAATAAGTGGTTCTCTGTTGTGGAGAAAGTACACTCTTCTTGGCGTTTATTCTTAACCCCAGCTCTCTCATATGGTCGAGGACGACATCTCGATGCCGAGCCGCCGTCTGCTCTGATTGAGCTAAAATCAACCAATCGTCAATATAGTTTAGTATGCGGATGCCTTGGAGTCGCAAAGGAGCCAGAGCTGCGTCCACACTCTTTGTGAAAGTGTGGGGTGAGAGTGACAGGCCAAAGGGAAGAACTCTATATTGGTATGCTTTGCCCCCCGAAAGCAAACCTCAGGAACTTCCAGTGTTGAGGGAGGATGGAACATGGAAATAAGCGTCTCTGAGATCTATCGTAACAAACCAGTTCTCGGACTGGATCTGAGATACTATCTGTTTGATAGTGAGCATCTTGAACCGAAGCTGTTTGATAGTGCGGTTCAGAAGACGGAGACCTAAGATCCGACGCAACCCCCCCCATCCCTCTTTCTCGGAATGATGAAGTAACGGCTGTAGAACCCTGAGAGGAGGAACACGTTCTATGGCCCCTTCCTCAAGAGAGTATCTACTTTTGTTCCATTACCAGAGCCTGCTCAGAGCCCACTAGTGTGGGGATGACCCCATTAAAACGAGGCGGATGAGAACCGAACTGTATTCTGTAACCTTTCTCTACAATCTGAAGGACCCATTTTGAGATATTTGGTAGAAATTTCCACGCTACAAGAAAATCTACTAAGGGAACCAGCCTATCGAGGCTGGCGTCTGGTATTATTAGAGGAGCCAGTTCGGTGCCCGCCGGATGACCGGCAGGGACAACCGACCTGACTGCTGTAGCACCCTCATTTGAGGGGGCGAGCTCTCCCGTGCCGAACCGTTGCCTGGCGGCAGCTGGGATTTTCGCTCGTCGGCGCTCACTGAGCCCTGAAGCTTGAGGTGGCAGGGGTATCAATGAACCTTTGTGAGGGCACTGAAGGAACAACCGACATGACTGCTGTAGCCTCTTCACTTGAGGGGTCGAGCTCTCCCATGCCGTACCGTTGCCGGGCGGCAGCTGGGAATTTTGCTCGTCGGAGCTCACTGAGCTCACTTAGCCCTGAAGCACCGAGGTGGCAGGGTTATCAATGAACCTCCATGAGGGCACTTAGGGAACAACCGACCTGACTGCTGTAGCACCCTCACTTGACACCTCACACCGTTGCCGGGCGGCAGCTGGGAATATCGCTCTTTGGAGCTCAGTGAGCCCTGAAGCACCGAGGGTGGCAAGGGTATCAATAAGCCTCCGTGATGGCACTGAGGAGGATTGGGCACCGTATACTGAGATGTTATCCTTTCCTCTCCATGTGGGCTGCCCTCAGGGACCTGACAAGGGTAGGACCATTTCGCCGAGGTCCTCTAGACAAATAACGGTCCGCAGATCAGTTTTCATTCTAGAAGACCCCAACTGAGAGCATAGCCCCGACCCCCGATCTTTCTGTGGAAAGGTGCGGGTTGCAATGCTCTGTTTTTGAGACTGGCGCTTTATTGCTTGGGCTGCTCGCTCAGCAGCCCCACCCCTGAGCAGATCAGCCTGGTATGCTTGTAACACCGGCATGGTGTGCAAACATGCGCCAGTCTGACCTACCGCCGTATAAGCTTTCCCTACCAGACTCGATGTAAGCCTAACGGGCCTGGTGGGAAGCTTCGGGGCCTTCAGGGACGATGCTGAGGATAGGAAGAGATAGCTCGCAAGCTTCTGCTCCACCACCGGCATCGCCCCATATACCTTATCATTAAGCCCCACAATGTTCTTTTGAATAATCCAAGACTGTGGGGCTGTAATACGGGATGAATACGGTTTCTCCCACAATCTTGACACCTCAGCATGGAGATCGGGAAAACGGAAGGCCCCCGTCGTGAAGGCTTTGATCTGGATTCAGAACATGCTCGTCTATTTATTTTTAGGGCGAGCGTCCTGTTCTTAGGCTGGCCAAACGATATTTTATTTTGGCGAATGCACGAAACACACCCCATAATCATGAATCACACCTCATACGCGAGAGACTGGGGTGGCGAGTCCACAGTCTCCTCTGTCTCGACACTCATCACATCCACCTCCTCGGAGGAAGATAGATGAAGCGTCTGGCTCTCTCTCTGGGGGGGGTTGGGGAAGTAACCGCAGCGCAGGCTTCCGGACCGTGAGAGAGAGAGCCGCGGATCTAGCGGGTGAGACCGAGAAAAGGACGAGCCCGTCTCGGATCCCTCCGCTAAATCCACCCGTGATCCCCACGACAACAGTCCCGCTGTTGCCTCTGCAACATCGGAACCGCTGTGCCCGCGGGATCGCGAGCTGTCCACTCTCATCAAACGCAGCCAGGCGAGAGCGGAGAGTGCGCAGCGAGAGAGCCCAAGTGTACTGTCTCTGTAAACCATGGATATTCCTCTATATATCAGTAATGCTATGAGACTTTATCATTTGAATTAACCTATTCCTTGATTGCATGTGTGGTTCAACATGATTCCAGTCCATAACATTTTCAGTGCAGTTAAAATCGCCTCCTAGCATTAAGAAATCATCATTGTTACAATCATTTAAAACATCATCCAAAGTGTTAAAAAAAAATAATTCTTTCAATTGCCATAGTTGGAGCATATACACAGATAAAAACAAAAGAGCTATTTTCAAATACAACTTTAACTTTCAACACCCTTCCTTTAATTATTTCTTCTGCATTATAGGAATAGCAACTCCATCACTCAAGGAGGTATAATGGCTTAAAATCACTAAACCATCAAATTCTTTAGCCTAATCTACAGCATTAGATACATCGCTATGAGTCTCTTGTACAAACAATACATCAATGTTCTTATGTTTCATTAATTCAAATACTTGAGCTCTTTTCTTATAATCTCTTGCTACATTAACATTCAAGGAAGCAAGATTTATTTCCCCCATTAAGGATAACAGAAAAGAGCAAAAGAACAAAAAAAAAACACAAAGGATGTACCAAGTTATCCATTCTGGCTGTTTTCTCTGGGCACACCCGACTGACTAAACTTCGTAAGAATTTTCTTCAGACGGTTCTTTATTGGTGAAACAACTTTCACTTCTGAAAATCTTTACCTTTTCAATAAACTGTGCAATGTCTGGAAAATACTCAAATGTTTCGTCACTTTCAAAAAAGATTTGATATCACCAACAGTATACGTTCATCTCGAAAAACCACTTTGGGGCAGACTAGCAGTGACATTACACTCTGAAATGTCACTTTAGCTCTCTGTGTCGGTCTGGCTCATATGAATACCATCTATTCTTTTTGATTGTTTGTCAGCATGGCATTCCAACAATTTCTTTTTTGGGGGATTTAAAAAAAAAACATCCTTCATCTCCCAGCACAGAACTTTCATCTTCTGGATTTACCATAACCTTATCTTCACTATTGCCACCTTCTGATTAATCTGATTCACCTGCTGTTTGTCCTGATCTCTGAGAAATTCTCACCTTTTCTATCCCAGTTGCAACTATCCTGTCTTTCTCAACCATTTATCCTTCCAGAAACTCTGAACTATTTTTCACAGTTTCTGCAACAACTGGTGCTCTACTTGGACCCGGCATCTCCTCAACAACTGCAGCGATATCATTCTGCATTTCAGCTACATTTTCTGAAGCAACAATTGGTGCAGTTGCATTTTCCACTCTTTTTGGACAACCACGAATAAGGTGTCCATTTTCACCACAGCCAAAACACTTCATTGTATTTGTTGTGGCATAAATCACATAATTAAATTCATCATGATGAAAATTAAGAGTCAAATCAAGTTCCTCCACGTTATCTTTCAGTACCATATAGACATAACGTCTGAAATAAACCACGTTTCAACAAAGAAGACTTGCTTTCAATTGGAATCTTTATTGAAGAGACCAGTTTTCCATACCTAGAGAGCATACCAACTAGAACATCGTCCTTAATAAATGGCGGCACATTATATAGTGTTACTCTCTTTGAAGGCGTAGAAAGAGGTTACACTGAGGTAAAAATACCACCAATCTCTACACCACTCTCTACTAACAAGTTCGCCAGTTCGATCATCTTAGCAAACAAAACAACCACGTTGTTCATTCATGACGCAGATAAAACATTATCATGCCCAACTACTACACTCACCGCTAAACTACACTCTTCTATACGAACAGTAGTATCGATTTTCACAGCATGACATCTCGTTAGAAACTCCAAACTCTCTGCACATGGAGCTGCCATACTCCCAGTACACAGACTGGGAGTAAAATCTCCCCCGAAATAAATACCTTTCTCTCACCCTCTTCCTTAAATATGAAGGCAGCTAAATATATAAGACCCATTTGTCATCGTTTGTATTGTGAAAAGTGTAGAGTGATGTCAATTTTTATTTTATTATTATTAAAGGGTTAGTTCACCCTAAAATGAAAATTCTGTCATTAATTACTCACCCTCATGCCCCTCCAAACCCGAAAGACCATCTTCGGAACAGAAATTAAGATATTTTTGATTCAATTTGAGTGCTTTCTGGCCCTGCATAGACAGCAATAGAACATTCAAGCAACATTCAAGGCCCAGAAAGGTAGTAAGGACATAATTAAAATAGTCCATGTGACATCAGTGGTTCAACCGCATTTTTATGAAGCTACAAGAATACTTTTTTTGTCATCCTTGGATGCGTTCACTAGAGAACCATGATGTATGCATGTGATAAAGCTGCTAATGCAGGAGTATTCTTACATAGAACGCCCATCTCTCTTAGTTCATCATCTGTATATCCTGGTTCGAATAAGTAAGGCTGGGCAAAAAAAATTTAAGTTATCCTCACTGTCGAAATCTTCATACATGTTTACGAAGACTGTTTTATGTATAGTGTGCAGCTTCCTCTGCTTGCAGCGCATCAGTTTTCTTTGTGCACAAAAAGTATTCTTTTAGCTTTATAAAATTTAAGTTGAATCACTGATGTCACATGGACAATTTGAATGATGCCCTTACAACCTTTCTGGGCCTTAAACGTTTTGGTTGTGTTGCTGTCTATGTATGATCAGAAAGCTCTCGGATTTCATCAAAAATATCTTAATTTTTGTTCTGAAGATGAACGAAGGTCTTACGGGTTTGCAAAGAAGGCTAGCTCAGAATGCATTGTGATGAACTTCATCTTGGAGATCCATCAGAAATCGCATACTGTAAAGTAGTTGCTAAAACCTACTTTGCGACTGTTAAAAAGTAAGTTATAGTATGAATGTCTGTAGTATGGATATAATTCGGATGTACTACACCCACCATGTTGTCACTGCAATAGTAAAGTATCCATCAGATGCATGCTTTAGAATCTCAGCAGAAATAGCGGGTCATCTGGGTACTTTTCGCCTACTGTTTTATAAATACTATGAATTTTGACATACTACTCATCTCACATACTGTTTTTCAATCAATCACTTATGAGGTTCCATTTCATTTAAAATGCTCCCTCAAAAGATAGCTGCTATAAAGAGAGAAAGATATTTCTGATTATTTACAGAATATGGAAATATATTTATACAAAATCCATTAGCCTCAAACCGTCATAAAAGCCATCTCATCATGAATTGAGACAACACTATGTGTGTGTGTGGATGTGTTAGCGTCAGGGCCGAGGGGTATGACTGAGGATGGCAGGGCAGCATTCAGGGCGATCGCTGGAAATGACACTGTGTGTGTTTACACGTCTGTGGGCAGCAGACATTCACTGTGATGAGCACGCGTTTGGACAGCAGACACATGGCTCTCTTAAACACACTACAATTACAGAGAGCTGGAAGCACAGCCTAACGTCATGTTTTTTTATGTGTGTGTACAGCATACGTTGTTGTTTCTGTTGTGCATTACAATGAAAGGTGGATATAATAATAGAAATACTCATCGTGGAGTGTGTGTTTGTGTGTGTCTCACACATGCTGAGGTGAGCAGCAGATATCTCTCATTAGTCGGCCTCTATTGTTAGTGTTATCTGAGGCTGACTGATCTAGTGTGTCTAGGGGTATTGTCTTTTTACCCTCTCATCTACTTGTGTAAGGCCCCCTGGGTCTCTCTCTCACACACATACATAGACGCAAACGCACACACAGACACATAGTTCAGCCTTTTTCACTCACATAAAGAAAAGCAGCAGAAATCTCTCTTAGCGTGTTATTTAGCAAACGCTATTAAGTCAAGGGTAAAGGAAAGAATTGTGTTTGAATAATCATTTTCTCCAGGTGCCGCCACACCAAGAGTTACACATTCATCTTCACCTTTAAAGAGTCCAGTATAAATTCTGCATGAAAACAAGTCATCATCTTTAATTTTTTAGTTTTAAAAAGCATTTTTATAAGAGCTGGAGCCTAAAGCTAGGCCAAAAACATTATCTGTGCAAACACACACGTTAATTCTTGACAAGTGCAGTTCTGTTGTGTAAAACTTTCGTTATTGTGATGGTAACAAAGCTCAGAACTAAGTTATAAATGTGTTACCTTTAAACTGAATCTGTAATTTAGGTGTGAAATTTTGCTGGGAAAAAGGTCACTGTCAATTATTTATTAATGTATGAAGCACATCTTACACATAAGTGCCTTTTAAACCAAGCAACTTTGTTTGTCAACGCAGCAAATTTACGTTGGTAAGTGCGATTTGTGTGAATTTCAATGCTCTGAACTCACGTGACTAAAGGTGCAGTCACATTTACCGTTGTTGTCATTTCATAAGTGGGATCAGGAACTTCATGTGAGGAAGTAAGATGTCTTCACACAGATTCCACAATGGTTTCAAATTGCTGATGTGATTTTGCTGCACTTACGCTCGGTGTAGGCAACTTGTTCATGCTCATGCGAAACTCACAAACTCACTGATTCCTATTAAAATTACAAGATTTTGTCCCCAAAGGATTGCAGACCAATGATAGATGTGACTGCACATTAACTCAGATAACTAGCTATAAACTTTATTGTTTATAGCTAATTAATTTCTGTCTCAGTAGCATGGCCAACTAGAAGAATAATTACTGTTTTCAAACAGGTTTCCAGAATTGAATATATAAGTCCCACCTACATTTTTTAATTCTAACTAGGTAAAAGAGAAAACTGACTATAGAAGTAGACAATTTATGCTGTTGCTTTATCAGCTCTAGGCACATTTGTAACTGTAATGTGTTTCTGCAATGGGTTCTCCAGGCACCCAGCGAATACGAAGCCAACCCTGAGCTTCTGATATACAGAATCACCCACCTGACCCGGGGTCAGCAGTATTTGATCTGGGCAGCCGCCGTTACCACTGCTGGCCGGGGCAATGTCAGCGAGAAGGTGACTGTGGAGCCTGCTGGGAAAGGTGAGTCCACCTAGAGTTTAATGGGAAAATAATTATTAATAGCCATGCTGGTGTGATATATCTCCAGTCATATCTGTACCTAAACATATGCACTAAAGTCAGTACTTGATCTCAAAACAGATAGTTTTACATTTTTCACACATAAATTGATGATTGAGGTTTCCTGTCTGTAATTTAGGTTTATTTACTTAGCAATCATGTAGAAATTGTGCAATTGCCTGATAAGGCAGATGACCTGAGTGAGAACAGGGTGTTACAGGTCATTCTCTGTCACTGATGCTCTCTTCTCTTCCTTTTCTTTGATTTTCTTTTTTATTTTCCCTTGTCCCCCTTTTTCTCCTGATGGATTAAGAGGTAACAGGAGGGGGACCTGCGGCATCTAATGTGGAGGAGAGGAGTAAAAGCATCTAAATGACAAAGAGATGGCAGACAATGACCTGACCAATATGCCAGACAATGAAAGGGGCAGTTCAATCAATATTTCTTGGGTCAGAAAACCAAGGAGAGAATATATGAATGTGTGTGTGTTCTTATTTAACAAGTAATTCACAGGTAGTTTAAAGAGCAAGAGTCCCTTGATGCCCGATTTTTTCATGTATGTATGATTTCCGATGTTGTAAAAAAAAAAAAAAACATTATTTGAATACACTAAATGTTCATTTATAACATGTAGACTTTAAATGATAGAAAATATACTTTTAATGTGGAGGTTCACAGAAAATGTTTTTGTATTTAATAATATGAGGTGCAGTGCAGTGGAATGGGAAAAAAAACTCAAATTTGAAATATGCAATAAAAAAAAAACGTTGAACTTGAGTATCATGTTTTTAGAATAGTATAGTGTCATGCATGATACTCTGCAAAATAGTTAAGCGCAGTGGACAAAGATGTCCATCTAAGTTGGCTTGGTAGCCTCGTAGGCAGCGTGCCGACATAAAGTGCCATTGCGCTCCGGACGTCCCGAGTTTGAGTCCCAACTCGTGGACCTTTCCCGATCCAACCCCCCTCTCTCTCCCTTCCATTTCTCACCTGCCCTATCAAAATAAAGGCAAAAATACAAAAAAATAAATCAGTCTAGTTTCCCAGTATATTAATACATGACTCTTTATTTGTCCTACTCAGCTCCTGCTAAAATCCTGTCTTTCGGAGGAACGGTGACCACTCCATGGATGAAGGAAGTTCGGCTGCCGTGCAGCTCAGTGGGAGAGCCAACACCAACCATCAAATGGACCAAAGACAGGTCTAGGATCAGCTTTCATCACTGTGTTTTTCCAATGAATCCTTGCAATTTAGAAACTTAAAGGTTTAGATTTTCAAACCAAAATACCTTTTTTTAGTCTTCTGACTCTTCACAGACATTCACCTCTAATTTATTCAAAGATGAGAAGATCAATATGACTGATTTGATTCTTACAGTGAGGACACCACCATCCCAGTTACTCAAGATGGTCACCGGAATATTCTTTCAAATGGTACCCTGGTGCTGCGCTCTGTGAAAGCCGAGGATTCTGGGTACTACACCTGCACGGCCACCAACACACTGGGGTTTGACACAATCATCGTAAACCTGCTGGTACAAGGTAGGTAAGCGCATACTTTCACGGGTAAAGGTGCTGTCACATGGAATTTGGCTCAATTTTGGGCAAAAAATGTCCATTGTCAATAGCAGTACATAAAGCTCACAGGTCACTTTCAAAGTAGCCTTATGTTGGTCAGTTTGGCAATTTGTGTGACCAAATTAAACCTGTTGCAAAATCTGTGTGGGTAAATCTTTCACTCTCAATTTCACAGATTCTTATTGATGACTCAATTTCGACAACAAAAAATGTCCAAACAACAGTAAATGTGACCCGGACATTCATTATCTGATAAGCAGGGTGGGGGATAAGAATTATATGGATATAGATGTCTTGTTTCAGGACATTAAAAGTTGAAGTAAAAGTAAAAAGTTGTAAAAGTTGATTACCAAAACAAAAGCAAAAGACAATGCTAGGAAAACCATGGTGGCCAAAATATTAAATATTGAAAATATTAAAAATTCCCATCAATCTCTGTGTGTCCTCGGTTCATAGTTGCCTAGTTGCCGGGGGTGCCCCACTCCTCCAGGATCACCACGTTTGACAGTTTCCACCACGTCCACTTCTTCAATCACTCTGCTTTGAATCCCATGAGACATGGAGGACGTTCCCCAACCATCAGAGGTACAATCAGACCACTGTCCTGTCCTCTTTCTGTCGCCTCAGAATTTATATAGTGGCACCCATCCTCAAGTACAAATAATTATCATATTTTCCTTTTCTCTGATATAATCTAAGGTTCTCCTTTAATTGGGCAGACTCTCTCTTTTTTTCTGTCTATCCGTCTTTCTTTCAGACTGTGATTAATCTTGTCCAACTGGTGTACATGTTACTACTGGGTAAACTGCGGGCATCTCAACAGTAACAAAAAATTGAGGTAAAAAAAAAAACAAAAAAAAAAAAACAGAGTTGTCGGTGGTGTTTGTGTGTGTAAAGGAGGGGAGGAAATAAGACGGGTTTTGTCGCTGGGTAAAAAATCCACATCTGGCTTCGGGTGGCGCCCCTTTATTATTATATTTTGTTTCCATCCTGCCAAAGCCCAATGCGAGCACCAAAATTCCGGCCCCTACCCTAATGAATGGGGCTAGAAGCGCCATAAAATTGTGCATCTTAATTGCATACTGTTGCAGATTCCCAGCATTTCTCTCACTCATCTTCTGCTCTTGCCATTTCTCTCTCTGTCTGGGTTACTAATGGAGGTTTACAGCAATCTGATCAGCACTTCATCTGAGATTGTTACTCTAAGATTAGCCTGTAAGGTCAATGCGCCATCTGGTGGTGATGTTAGGAAGTGTTCTAAATTTGGCTTGCAATGCCAACATGATGAGTTTGATTCCCAGGAATTGCATGAACTGATAAAACAATACAATATAATAATATCATTAATAAAATACTATCAATAATATATTGCATATGTGTGTGCATGTTCAGGTTTCGTGCTGCAGTATTCAGTAGATAACACTGAGGAGTGGAAGGATGTCTTTATTAGCTCCAGTGAACGCTCTTTCAAGCTGGACAACCTGCGTTGTGGTACCTGGTACAAAGTCAAACTTGCAGCAAAAAACAGTGTGGGAGCTGGTCGCATTAGTGAGATCATTGAGGCCAAGACTCACGGCAGAGGTGAGCAGTTATTACAGTTCTTGCAGCTTGTTTTCTCCCTCACCTGTCGCCCCTGAGGTCATGTTTAAGCAAGGTGCGCAACAAAAGGGTAGGAAGTGAGGAGGGTGGCTGACACCTAGTTTGTGCCTCCAGTTCACTAAACGTGAGAAGTAAAGAACGCGGGTGGGGGGGCGACGGGACAGTTGGAAATGGGGTGGAAAAACTGAGGGGCGAAACAAGGGTCAAAGGAAAGAGCTAGGGGGGATGCAGAAACACGACGACCCGTGCAAAAAAAGGTGAGGCGGCGGAAAGGGGAGGGGTGGAATAATGCGCCGCGATGCGACCAAGCAAGCTAGGGGACAAGTAGGGAGGAAATGGAGGAAGGCCGGATGTCAAAGCGGAATGGGCAGCGAACCAAGGCGCCGGCGCAGGGCACAGGATCCGGCAGAAGCAGGAGAATAACGGCGGAGCAACGGAGGGGCCCTTACCGGGTGTAGGCGGGAAGAAACAAAAAGGGGGTCCGGAGGGAATACCAAGAAGAAAAAGGTAAAACGCGGAAAGAAAATCTAAATCAGGGGGGGGTGGGAAGGGACATCGAGACAGGGGAAGTATTAAGTATAGGGAAGGAAGCGAGGCGATCAAGATGGTGGTTGGCCAGGACCAGTGTCAAGGGGCAACAGTGGGGGGCCGCACTGCAGAATGTAACAATGCCACTGAACCGAACGGCACTTGCAAGTTTCCCTGATTACTGGCTGCGAAAGTTAAAACAAATCAAGGAGAGAGTCAAAAAAAAAAATCATGCCCTTTTAATAACTAACTTGCTAAGTCCTTCTCTATATGATTAAGCAACTTCCACACATTTTTTCCATGCTTTAGACAGTATAAATTAGTAGAACAATGTATTCAGTAGTACAGTATCCTTGCAATCCATGCTGTTGTTTACATCTCAATATCTCCAATATGGCCCCCCCGCGCATTCCGGTAAAACATGACCAAACCGATAATGGAGGCAAGCACTTCTCTATGACATTCACGTGGGAACGAAACACGAGAATTCGACGATAATATAGATTGTAAAATGGAATCTGTGCCCTCCCTTTGTTTGGCGACCGCAGGTTCAATAAGAACCCACCCCCCCCTCTTTTTCACTCCCACAGATCACCTTCCACCGTTCCAGTCAACTCCACCCAACCCCGCCTGCCTCCCCCCACACGCCCTGCCTCAAACCTACAGGGGCGTTGACGAGCGGTAAAAATAAAGTGAGGATAAACGGGACTGCTGCCACCTACAAACTTCAATGCTTGTCCTGGCTAAAGCTTCCCGTCCCCCCAAGGCACTCCTGGGCTGGTTGGCAAGAGGTTTGAAAAACTCGCGCATACACAATCTCGGCCCTCAAAAGCGACTATTCCTTTCCTCGGGCCCGAGCTGCGTGAGGGCCTCACTTGGTAAATGAGCTAAAGAATGAGGAGGCATGAGCAATTACCAAGCGCCGGGTTGAAGGAAACCAGAGCTCCCAATTTCATGCCACTGCTGGATTATGACGTTCCTATAAAGTTTTAGCGAGCAAGGAACGAGAGTTTCATTTCCCCGAAAGTTCCTGCCTGTTCTACCAAACATCGAGAACCATAGGGTCAAGTACGTTAAATTTTCCTTCAATATTGTTCAGAATGATGTCAAATATAGTTCCGCCAGGGGGGCAGGGGCGTTGTAATAAGAAGACCTACACAAAAAACTGAACAATTAGCACTAAAGTCATTAATTTAGGCTAGTTTTTTTTTTTTTTTTTTGGTTTTTTGTTTGCCTTAATTATTTTAGAGTAAATGGGCAAGACGCCTATGAACGGGAGCGTTAAAATACTCGCCAAGCGTGCTGGGGTACTTATTCTCCTATCTCTAGTTGTTTCCTTTTGCCTCTCCTCCGACAGGTAGCCACTATTCCCTGTTATTTTCCATAAACTATTATTTTTCTATTCTATTCCCAACTATGTCCATATTTTTTCTATTTCCGTCCCGGGATTTAGCATTTCCTTTTATTGATTTGGTATTATTCTGACTATTATTTTCCTCCTATTTAAGAAGTTCAGCACGAGGGGACAAGTGGATGATCCTTAAAACAAGCTTTTCTTTTCTCACTATAAATTTTTAATGCGTCTTGACCGTCAATCTCCGGTCACCTTCCTCATTTATCACGGCTCCCAAACACTGGGAAACTGGTAACAACGTACAGCAAACACACTGGGCATGTTTGTGTTTGCGCCGTACTATTACATTTGAATCCGCATAAGAACTAGACCGAATGAGCACATCTAAGTAAAAGAGGACTCAAGAAGAGACCCTTAGAGGGGTAGGTAGAAGAAATGAGGCCAAATGTAGAAAATAAAGGAGCTTGCGGATGATATAAATTGAGTAGATACCAAATGGGAGCCAAGACGGTATAGTGAGAACACTAATGGCAGATAACGGATCGAAGGTTCACGTTCTATCAAGGGGGTGGTGAGGGGGTTGGTGTGTAGGGTGTTTGACTGGGGCCCTATTGGACAGAAAGACCCAATTGAAAAAATAATAATACCCGATAAAATGAACGAGTTGCCGAAACTACCCACCATCACCTGCGGCGATGGAAAAGAATCCTGCGGGAACATTGAAAATGATGGACTTGCTTCGGGTGTGGCCCCCCAGGGACTTGACCCCTCAAGGCTGGCGGACCACCTCGGCCACCCTCCCAACTCGCAAAACTTACTAACCCGCTCCGTGCAACTTCCGTCAGAGCAAATTTGGGCGAGTTGGAAATAAACTTGGCAGAGATCTGTTATACATTTCAAAGGAACCTTTGGTTTAAGGAAAGTCGCAGATTATGGCTATGAGAAAATATTACTTTAGTGTGTTGAAGTTCTCAGGGAAATATGTTGTCCCCTGGTATGCCAGAGATGTGCTTCTGATTGCTGCAACAGTGGGACAGAAACCAAAATATTAAAGTTAAAAGGTGGATAACAACAGCAAAAAACCGTAAGACTCCACTTCGAATATCATGCTTGGATAGTTTTTGTGCTCAGATCAACCTCGGCAAGTTTCATACATTTTAAAATTATTAAATGGAAAATCAATTTTGGAAGACCTCAAAAAGGTTCAATTCATTCAGATCTGTCAGTGTTCTAACCCAAGTTGGCCACCACTAGTATAGTTTTTCCTTTTTTTTTTTTTTTGTTTTTTTGCCATAGACATTTTTCAGAATCATTAAAAACCAATTACCATCTCATCTTCCATCTGTACCACATGCTAAGAACTTGGCTGAGAATGTCTTATTCAGTGCCGGGGTAAGGATAAGTTATAAGACGGCTTGGGGTCCTGTGGATGGCACAAATTAAGACTCCAAGGAATGATAACTCAAACAGTACACTAAAAATCAAAGGAATTCCTGACATATTGGTGGGGTTGTGTTTATAAGGAATGGCAACGAGTGCCATCAATACATGTTCCCCCTCATGAACAGGAGGTGTTTGTGTTTCTTCTGTCTGTGGTTGTGTTGTTGTATAATCGGAGCTTAAGAACAACAAAAACAATCAAGTTTTTGACAAGAACCACTTGAGTCCGGACCTGTGTAAGCCCACCGCAGGGACGCCCGACTGCACATAGATATCCCCCCGTGTGCACCTTGCTCATACCGAGGACAAAGAGGTAAACTTCAAGGAAGCAGATAAGGTCCTGTTTGCATAGACAAATACATAATCTAAAAATTGCAATAAAGATTTTTTTTGTTTTTTTTTTTTTTTTTAATAAAATCTGAGGTGGAGTGAAGTGATTCCTACCAGAAACCCACTAACCCTCCGAATATAACTAAAATTTTTTTTTTTTATTTTTTTTTTTTTTTTTTATTCTTCCTCAAATCATGTGTCATAATTGTCTCTTTTTTGTGTCACTGTGATATGGGTGAGAACAAAGGCCAACACAATGGCCACCGTGACAGAAAAATACGCGAGGGTTCCACTTTCAGCTTACAGAAGTTCAGTAAAAGACAAGCAGTGGAACCCTCAGAAGCCTCAGAGTCTGCTGTACAGGCGTGTCCTGTGCATACAAACCACACCCCCACACACAACCCCGCCCTCAGCTCCCTCAGCAGAACACAAGGGCCACGTTGATTTACGTCAGCAATCAGGGCTACGGCCCGGAGCACATCAGTATGTCACCGCTCACTGACCGACTCATCTACAAGGTCCATAACAAGGGGAAGATAGGTCTAAGTAATTAATGTTTCATACCCTGCCACATAGTAGAACATCCTCTGATATTACTTTCTCAGAATCCAATAATCGAAGAAGAGCGGAAGTCTGTGCGCACACAAAACGACCCTCAAAGCACACGATGAAACCGCTATATTTCATCCGTCATATAGGAAGCCTCTGACTAAACATGCCATTTGTGCCCATGCCCGCTCACGTAAATGTGTTCCCACACCAAACCCTCCCCAGTAAGAACCGACAGATCACACACCCTGCTCGCGACAAAGCACATTCTCACAGCTCACAGATTGGCGGAACAGAAGTGGCTCCCAGCAATCATGTGGCATTAAAGTTAAACGGTCCAAAAAACAGAGATTGACCTCAAGCGCCAGCCTGTCCCAGGAGACACATTTCCACACAAACAACATTAGCACACACACCCACACAACTTTCAGATTTTAAGAAATTTTATGGTTCCATTAACCCCAGACTTGGTCCGTTCTTTTGCCCCTCCGTAGTTCTTTTTTTTTCCCCCCCCCCCCTCAGTCCCCCCCTCTGTTTTGTCCTTTTGGGTTTCCCATGGGCCAAAACGTTTCGAACAGAAAAGGGTCACATATAGATGAAAGTGGTAACATACACGCTCATTTTGGCATTACGTAAAATCATATTTGCTGCTCCTCCTCCCTCCGCCTGACGTCAGGAATAAGGTACCACCAGTAGGGGTGGTGTCCCGAAGAGTGCGATCGTCCACCTACACGATGAGGCTCGCCCGAAGCCGCAAGCTGAAAAAGAACAATGACTCGTACGAACACGCTAAACTGGAGGAGCACCTGCAGCACGCCAAGTTCGAGATCACCGAGTGCTTCATCTCTGACAGCTCCTCTGATCAGATGACCACAGGCACCAACGATAACGCAGACAGCATGACCTCTATGAGCACACCATCCGAACCAGGCATCTGTCGCTTCACTGCCTCTCCGCCCAAACCGCAGGATTACGACCGCGGCAAAAATGTTGCAGTGCCCATTCCGCACCGCGCCAACAAGAGTGAGTTGACAACACATTTTGGGGGTGTTAAACATGTTGGAGAAGTGAAGTCCAGCTTGTGTAATTTCCAGAACTACCCCCCTCCCTACCAACCCCCTACCCCCCTCCTCCCCCCCCTGGACAACAAAACCAGTCACAAGGGTAAATTTTTTAAAATGAGATGTATACATCATCTGAAAGCTGAATAAATAAGCGTTCCATTGATGTATGGTTTGTTAGGATATGTCAATATTTGGCTGAGATACAACTATTTGAAAATCTGGAATCTGAGGGTGCAAAAATATTTAGAAAATCGCCTTTAAAAAAAAATTTGTCAACTGAATCATACAACACATTTCTAATCTAAAATTACGTTTAATATCGTGTACAAGAGGAAAATGTACACAAATAGCTTATAGGGCATGATCGTTAAACTATCCTAGCTTTGATGGTTAAACGACTTCGGATTTTTTGAAGGTCGACTTGTTTATGTGATGAAATTCGTTGAAGGTCGACTAGTTGCTGATGCGTCATTAATGAAAAATAAGTCACCGCGATTGCATATGACAGCGCTGCCCACATGGATGTTGCTCCTATAACAGCTTTTTTTATCAGTTCTTTTGTCTTTAAGTCGTTATATTTCTCACAGATTTCTGCTCGTTCTAAGTCAGATACAGACAAAGTAGCACAGTAAAGATTACATTGATACGAATGCATTAGTGAGACAGCGATTGCGTGTGAATTAATTATACCTGGCAGCGTCTCCCTACTAGTAGCGAAGCTGTGGAATTTAGTTAAGAAATATATTCTTGAATTTTTCAGTTTCTAAGCTATTTTATTGAAAAATCACAGAACAGTGTTGACAATACATTTCCACGCTGAATGATTCTGTGCGCGTGATGTACGTGCTACTGTCTGTAGCCCATGTGTGTGTGTTACAGTGCAGCAGCGCATTAGATTAGAATGCCGATTAACTTACCTGTACAATAAGCTGTTTAAAACATGCATTCTCCCGTTCAATTTCGAGCATCCAGTAATATAATCACACGTCTTGTGGAGCGCTTTCAGAGTATGCATTTATTTGTCATTTGAACTGTTTGGAAATAGAGCGTAAATGTGGAAGTCCTTCAAAAGATTTCTTATCCTGTTGTGCCCTCTATAGGACCAGCGACTAGTCGACATCAAGCTTAAAGCGTAATGGCAGAACATTGAAGTCGACTAGTCAATTAGTCGATTAGTCTGTGCAACCCCTAATCCTAATCCTAATGATTAGATTATTAATCCTAATGATTGTTAAATGATTTTAATAAATCCTAATGATTTTTGGCCCATAGTAATTTCATAAATTGTTGGCTATTGCTACAAATATATCCGTGCGACTTGCAACTGGTTTTGTGGTCCAGGGTCACATACTGTATATATTAAAGCGATATCTAAAGAATAGCCTCCAACTACAGAAGCTGCCATTTAACATTGTTTTACTGACACTTGTCTCTGTCCTACAGGTGAATACTGTAACCTCCCCCTCTACATGAAGACCGACCCTTTCTTCCGGAAACAAGCGGAGCTGCACGACCCCTGCCCTGTGGTCCCGCCTCGCGAGGCATCCATCCGGAGCCTTGCCGCCCGGGCCTACCACACACAGGGCCGCCACATGACATTAGACCCCTCCAAGCAGCAGGCCCTGACACTGGGCCACGGCGGCCTGAGCAGCCTGACCAGCTCAGGGGCCTCTGGTATTTCAGGCCCAGCTTCAAGCGGGGCTGCTGGGAGCTCCAGCATCAGCTCAGGCACAGCCACCCTGCCCCAGAGGACTCTCACCATGCCCAGCACCTCCTCCACCTCCTTGGCCCTAAGCGGGGCAGCTACCGCTGGAGCAGGAGCCAGCGCGAGCTCCACTGGAGGCAGCGGCCCGACGCCTGGCAGTTCCAAGGTCGGGGGATCCAGAGACTCTCTGCTCGAGAGCAGCTCGTCCGGCCTGGGCAGACTGCAAAAGCAGAATGCTGGGGCGTACTCCAAATCCTACACTCTGGTGTAGCTCACACACATACGTATACACATACAGTACGTTCTCACACTCCTGGAGTCTGGGCAGGGGCGGAAATTAACAATGGCGCGACAGGGGTCTCTATCTTTTCCTCTCTGTTACCTTTTTTTTGCTTTCCTTTTTTTATTCTTCTGCTCAAGCTTTTTTATCTGGCCTTCTCCAGGATTAAATATGCCAAACCCCAGGACCCTTTCCCCCAATTCTGCCTTTTTTTTATTTTGTCTTACGTTTTGTCCTTCTCTCCCACCTCGCTTTCTTCCCTTTCTTCTTTTCTGTTCTTTCTTCCCCTCTCTCCTTTCTCTTCTCTGTCAAAGACACCTTGGACCTTATGCACGAAATGCTTTCCATGTGCACTTGTTCATTTGATTTCTTGAGTTCAGAAAATAGGAAAAAGCGGTTTTAAGAGATACATTGTTTCACATTAACCTGTCTAGATGTTTTTAGGCTGTCAAAAAAGTGTCTCTTTTTATGTCTCTCATACTGCAACGCATTGCCTCGGAAAGCTTATGCATAAACGAATCCACCACGGTGTCCACCTTCCGCCCCTCCTGATCCACAATGGTCTGGAAAAACAGCTCGAAGCTCGAAGTCTTGACCGCCTGAATCGAGTCTTTGGGATTTTTTTCATGCAATTGATGACACAGTATAGAGTGTTATTGACTATTTTGTAAAGAAACAAGAAAAAAAAAAGTGAAAAAAAAAATGTCTGGAGCCATTTTCACTGCGGATGTATGGTTACTGTACTTTAATTTTTTTGTTCGGTTTTCTATTTTCGAAATGTTGAACTTTAGCACTAAGGAGGGTCGGGTGGATCCACTGAGCTTTCTCAAGCTTGTGTACGTGTGGTGTGTGTGTGTGTGCATGTGTATGTATATGTGTAAATATATATGTATACATGTGGCCAGCACACACCTTTAAAAGACCTCTCGACCTAGCCTGCGTGCTTGGTCTCTTGGCATCGGATCGGCTTGAAGACGCCAAGTGCCGCCCACTGAGCAACAAGGTCTAGAGTCCATCTGAAAAGGGGGGACAAGTTGGAGAAAGTATGTAAAGGGTGGATGCATCTCCCTTCTCTTCTCTCTCGACTCCCTTCGATATGAAAGAAAGGCTCTTGTTTTGCTGTTTGTTTGTTCGTTCGTTCGATTGTTTGTGTTTGATGCCATGTACCTATCACCCCTCCTCCCCCACCCAGACCTCCCCCAAAAACGTTACCACTTCCTCTGTCTCACTGTGAACGCCTAACAGCCTCTCCTGGATGGACCGAGCACAGGCAGAAAGGCGGGAAGAGGGCAGAGAGGTAGGGAGGAATTAGAGGCAGACGGGCCCGTGAACAGAGAGGGAGAGATATCTGCCATCGCTGTGTAGCTTTTCTGTGTTTGTTCATCGTTTCTCTTTATTCTTTGCTTTCCTTCCCCACACGAAGACTCTAGCGGTCGTTCCTATTCGAAGGTCTTAGAGACTCTAGCTTTAGGTAGCGCAGGGGTGGATAAAGGAGGGAATGAGTGAAATGTAGGAGGAGGGGAAGGTTTCATTCAACCCCTAAATGGATCGAAATCCCTCTCAACCCTCCTTCGTTCACTCAGTTTCCAAAGCAAAGCCCCATCACAGAGAAACTTCCAAAAATCGACAAACTCTCCCAATGATTTCAATGGAAAAATAAAGTACTACATCAGGGCTCCTGCAATACAAAAGAAGAAAAAAAAAAGAAAATATATTGCAATGTTTGTTGTCAAAATATATACATATATATTTCTATCTAAAGATATAGTAAATATATACATGGTGAGAGCAGAGATTTAATGCCATATTTAATTGAAAAAGAAAAAATTTATTTTAAAAAAAGATTTGAAGACAATCGCTCAGTGGGAGGTGCAGCAGTAAGCGAGAGGAGGTGTCGATCACGAAACGCTGAGATAAACGGGTAACATAACTAAGAGAGATTGAAAAAGAACGGCAGAGGGTGTGTTTCGACATGCCGCAGTTGGGAATTCTGAGGAAAGATCGTTGAGGTTCCCAAACTAACTTCCTGTCATTGTTATAATCAGCCGGGCTGCATAGTGCAACACGCCTGTATGGTATGAAGGAGATATTTATGGACATTTCCGAACACACTCTCTACAGTTGCTTGGAAACAATGGAAATTTGCCACTGCAAATCCAGCTCATAAATGGACATCTGTGAGTGCCATCTGAATCCATGCACCATCTCTACTGCCCAATGAATTGTTTAAAATACCCACAGTGCTTTGAGAGCTTTCCATCAGGTCCCTAAAGAGAGAGTTCACCCAACCACACAACACAACCAACACAAGACCCCCTCAACAACTCACTCACACCCACCCAACCTCATCAAACCACACACACACACTCACTCACAGAACCGTCATTCACCACCCAACACCCACCTCCCCAATACACCACCCACCACCATCACACCAACAATCACACCCGCCCCCCACCAAACACACAACCTCATCCAAGTTCAACCCACTCACCCCAAAAACGAAAATTCGTGAGCAGAGGGGACGGAACGCCCAGGGGGGCCAAACCGGTACAAATTGAGAGGTCGGCGTGAACACAGAAGGGGCGGTGGGGCCATACAGTGAAAGTAAGGGTGTCGCAAAATACTGCTATTGGTGATAAGTGAAATATTGATATGGTAATACCAGAAATAATCCAGCACCAGTAATATCGGGGGGAGAGGCCCACAGAGGGGAAGTGCAACATGAACGGGGGGGGGCCCACCCATCTAAAATGGAAAACAGAAGATCAGCATTGGGGAATAAATAAGCGAAACATAATAAAATGGCTCTAACCGGTCTAAAGAAACCACCACAATTTGGCGGGACCCCACCGACGCGGACTTTCATTGTATGGAATAATGATGACTAGTTGTATGAGGTTGATGATGACACAATTATTAATTTGTTTGATGAACTACTATTTTTCCTTTAAGGTGAATTGCGTTGCTCCTGTGATATTAAAAAGGAAAGTCAGCTTTTTCACAAATCACACAATCGGAAATGTGTAGCATCTTATTATCATGAGGAAAGAGTGGCTACCCTGGATGTACTCTGCATTTTTTTTTTGGTTGTTTTAGAACCCACGTAACCCCTGCCACTTCCGCACCGTAATATCCACAGCACATTTATTGTTGTACAGACAGTACAACACAAATTTCAGTTTCATCATCATTCATGCAGCAGAGCTCATACATATGCAGAGCCAGAGCATTCAATATTCACTTTCATGCAGGGAAAAGGAAAGAAGCGGACGCACGGATGCCTAGGAAGATGCAGGAGTCCAATACATCATGCAAGTCATTTTTCATAAATCATGTTTCATGCAAAGAATAGCAGAAGAGAAAAGATAAAGAGAGGAGAGAGCCTTCAGTTTCATGCAAGAGGGAATTCAACGATTCAGATTCATGCGCCGAGCCAAAACAGAGAGGCCAAGTCCATTCCATGCAGAAGCCGCCTGATCATATCTCATGTTAGGAAGACTTGACACAACAAATCCTAAGGTACAGAGTAGGGACATGTCGTGTTGGGTTTAAAAATTGAGCGGATTGAACAATAGTATTTCTGTTTGTGGCATATGAAAAAAAAAATCTGTTTGACTTACCAGGAGATGTTTTATTGGTGGCTTGATAAATTAGGATTGTGTTACAGTGTACCCAAAGTTGTGTAAGATAAATACATTTGATCACCCAGATCTAACCCAAACTTCAGATAGAGTTGCAAAGAATGTGGACTTGTTTTAAAAACAGTGAAAGACGTATGTGTTCCTCTTATTGCTGCTCAAATGCCCACTGACTGGGTTATTAAGTCTGTCTGATGGCAGACATGCCCAGTGCATTTTGCCATGAACATGTTTCATTAGGATTAGACCGATATCTATATCAGTATCCATGCCTGTTCAGGTGCAACATCTTGTGAAAATATTCCCTTGACCACCCCAGAAAGCCCCCACGTCCCATGTTTTTCATATTTAAAAGACAGTTGCTGACTTAAAATTAATTTGATTTTTTTTCCTCGGTTGCATTCTTTATGAAAATAGATATAGAATAGTTTTTGTTTGGTTCTATGATGATTTGTGTTGAAAAGAAAATGCAGTTGTGTTGCGCAACGGGGCAGGCCTGTTTAGCCAGTCGAATCAGGGACCCCTAAGCTCCAACCAATCACAGGAGAAGCTGTGTGGATATTGGGCGGAGTCAGGAACAGAACTCCATCCCCACACGCCTGTTTCCCCGCCCGAATGATCCGATTAGCCCCTTTTCCTCAACCAATAAAAAATCCTGCTATTCCCAAGACCTCCCTGTCAGCATAATTTCTAATCTACAAATAAAGACTCTTGTATATATGAAACTGTTTTGTATAAATAATTACTATTTTCGACATCTCCATTAGCAACCAGAGCACAATTATAAGTCTGGTTAAAGGTATAACTTTAAATGTGAGGGGATTAAAAAGACAAAAAAGTATAAAATCTAACAAAAAATACTTTACACCTTGAGTTTTGAATGGGGCACATGAACCCAGACCAGATGTCTGGCGTTTAATTTATTTTCTCCTTTTTATAATTTGTCTTATGTTTTTATTAATTTATGTTGTTGGTTGTTTTGTTTGTTTTTACTTTTGTTTCGTTTCGTTTCTACCTTTTGGTTAACTTGACGAAAAATGGCATTGCATGCTCTGAATATTTTGCTGGTTATTAAAAGAAAAAGGAAAAGGAGACAAATAACTAAAAGGGAAAAAAAATTAAAAAATGCGGAGGGTATTCCTAAACTTTTATGGAAAAGTTGCTTCAATTTGCAATTGCTTGTGTTTAAATATACAGTTTTTTTTCTATGAAAACAAAACAAAAACAGAAAAAGAGTACTCCAACACCTTGTGCAATAAAGCTATCTTTCTATGAATGGTGCCTTGTCCCTTGTGTGATTTTTATAAAATAAATATTCCACCATTCCATCTATACATCTATCTATCCCTACATTTTACATTAAAAAAAACAATTAAATACAGAAAATAATTGTATGCTCCACATGTTTTACATGCTCATTTGTAGTTACTTTAAGGTATTTTTTCAAATATTTTATTACCTTATATGTCAAAAACTGATATTTTTTTCACAAAAAATTAAAAAAAAATCTTGTGGCAACATTTCACAAAAATCAAGATTCAATATATTTGGTCAAAATCCCATGTTATAAAAGATGAAGTGCTATGCAGGCTATTTAAGACAATATTGGCTGATTAGACGGCAATGCTGACCTAAAGTGCTAAATGTTTTCCCTCTCTCTCTTCAATATTCCCACATCTCAGACCTCAAATACATAAAATAGTACTCTTTTTAGACATAGTTTAGTAAAGAGTAAAGAAAATACTATACAAACCTTACTAGCAGTTGCCAAGTAGTTATCAGTTTTACTTTTCCAATACAAATAAGAGCAGTCTACCTTTTCATAACTGAAAATAAAAAGTTATGACCAGTCTACAACCGGCCCCAGTTCTTTATTTACCCTTGTATGATCACAAGTACCCTTGTAAGTATGCTGTAAAGTTGTAAACATGATTGATTAGTTCAAATCCCGTTGGACATGGCTAGGGCATTTAGACTAGCTCTTTCCTGTAAAAACTAATATCCTTATTCATACCTCTTTCCTCCGTTGGATCGTGGGATATAGAATATATGCATATGTTGATACAATTGTTCCCCATTGCAAAGAGCAGGGTTACAATAATCGGTGTCACATATCTTGTAGCCGGAAAAATTAAAGCTTTAGATAATGTAATTTAGGTATCAGATATAGAAAATCACCCAATAAAAAATTTAAAACAAATCACATTATTTAGTACAATATCTAAAGCTTTTTAAATGTTGTAACACTGTGCAATCATTTGTATCTAAAATAATTATGTATTTTTTATGCTAAGTAAAATTATGAATATTTATCTTCTCTTGTCCTGTGAATTGGGGAGAAGGATCAAGTTCACGCTGATATAATACTAAATTCAGCATTTAATAAACAGTAGTTTACCAGTATTTCAGGATGATTTTAACAATGAAATGATTCGAAAATAATCTTTGTGGTCGAAGACCATGCCGGCGCGTTTTGTCACGTTTTCTCAAAGACCACGAAAATAACTAAAAATACAGATACGAGTATGGCATCGTTTGAAACTGCAGAGGGTCTACTTTTATTTGAGTATAGTCGTAATAACAACAAAACAATGTGCTTTTGTAAAATAAAGAAAGCAAACAGGGTGTGCTCTTTGCCGTCTCGGTCTCTGGGAACTTTCTTCACAGAGACATGAATAAAACAACTTGAATCTCAGTGAATATGTGCCTCACATACATGATACATATATGTATAGAAAGATTGAAATGTCTAGTTTTAAATAAACCAATTCAAATTGAAGACAAATATTCTCTGATTATATAATCTGTATGAAAGTAAGGAGAGGTACAGTTTCTCCTGTCTCACCTCATTGTCACTAATGTGATCCCGCCTCACACCGAGCGCTCTGTTCACATGTTAATGATCTGAGGTCAGCCAGGTAAACATGTAGATGCCCCCGAAAAATGGCATCAAAATGTAAAGCTTCATCATAGAATTTAGCATACTTTATTTTTCTGCGCGTTGGATGATGGCACGCTACATGGGTGAGGACACACTCTGGACAGTGAGGACTCTTCTCGGAGTGACTCAGATGACGAACGTTTGCATTTTGAAAAGCCACTAATATAATTCCTGACAGTAGCCTTTTATTCTTAACTTGCTCGGCTATATATAAAAGCTACACATTTTTTTGTTGGATTTTTCCAAACAGGCTATTGTCAGATTAAAATCTGTACAAATTTACAAATTATTTTCAAAAATTATTTTTCAAAATCTGTAAAGTCTTTTACAAATTCAGTGTAAAATATTAGTTGAAATATGAAATATCTCCTCACAGGCCACTTTTAGTTTTAAAAGTTGTACAAGGCATGCCTATAAACTATGCTATATATAAACATAAATATGATAATAAACTATTATATCCCTTATGAAAATTAAAGTTGGTTTTGGGGGGCGGATCTAGAAAATATGTTTTAGGGTGGCAAAGGGGTGGCATGGGGTCTATGAGGGCTGGCAACACCAAAGCAAGCCTCCATGCATAGTTTTTGGGGATTTATGGTCTGACCTACGCAGTTGTGTTCACAAATATTATATTACCATTAAGTAATCATCTATACTGTTTAAAATTTAAAATAAATAACAACATTTCAATATCCATCATGGCACCAAGTCAATACACAACATAAAAACTTCAACAGGTTATAAATGTTTCTGAGCTTGTATCACTAAAGAAGACATGTGGTTCTATTAAAATTACATATAGGCTACTTAGATGGTATAATCACGTTTAGTGCAAGTTTAAGAGCAACAAAAACTTGAATTTCCTAACATTAGAAAGAAATACAATAATATCAAAGCACTGAAACTGGATCAGTTTTGAAAACAGTGTTTGATTTTCTGTTATTAACAGAGGTGGGAATGTCTGTAATCACCCAGAACAAACTCGATCAACCATATACTATGGCATCACCCCTGCAACTGCATAGCAAGAGCCTAGCAACCACCCAGAATATACTAGCAACACTTTAGCAAACATCTAGAACATCTAACTGACCAAACCATTTACGTTTTTAAACAAGACTTTAAGACAAGCCAGCATAAATTTGTCTTTCAACTGTTCAATCTCTTATTACAGTTTTTGCAACTGCTTACACACATTTCAAACTTTGCCTTCTGTTTTTCAAAACTTTACACACAAATCCAAGAATTGCACACCCAAAATGCAAAATGCTTCACATCTTTTGCAAAACGAAGCACTGCATTCAAAATATCACAAACACATCTCAAAAGCAAACATTTGCAAACACCTTTGCCATATTATTAATTCCTGTTAGATTTTTGTGTGTTACATGTGTGTTGTGTTTTGCAAAAAGTGTTTTATGAAATTGAGTCAAAGGCTGAGAATTAGTGTATGGTTTTGCAGATTTGGTGTGTGGTTCTGCTGTTTGAGTGTCAGGTTTCAGAAATTGTGTGATGAGTAAAGGTTTTGTGTGTAAGCAGTTGAAAAAAACTATAAATGGTTACAGACAATTCAAATACACAGATGACTTTCCTGCCCAGTGAACACTGAGATCAATAACACTGTAACAAAAAACTCTTACTAGGATTCAGGAATTATTTTTGCAGCTCAATGTCTATTACAGTATACATAAATTAAATTACAGATACAGATTTATAATTCAGCAATGAACTTTTGGGGGGGGAAATCATTTTCATTTCACTACTGTAAAGTAATATTGCAGTAGATGAAAAGCACTAGAAAAGTTCAAATACCAAAGAATTGTATGAACTTGGTATGCACAACAATACAGTACAGTAAAAAAATACAATTTAAAAAAGTAAATTTAGCATCCTCTGCACATTCTGCCAAATTTCATTACAGTATACGGTACTATAGCAGTTTCTTGGTCTCCTGACACAAGACTAGCTATATCTCTAGGCAGTCATTTCTCAGTTCTGCAAAAATGCAGCACATAAAAAATGGTTACAAATAAAATTTGACAGTCACACGCTTGAAGGTGTACAACATGTGCTACAGTTTACTGCATATATAGAATAGTGAAATTTCCATTTACTGGCACTGAACTATAATTATACTGTGTAAGTAAGCCTATAAAACCCCTGTATATCATGATTGACTCAGCTCTCTCCTCTCTCCATTGTTAGGATGCAGAGATTCTGATTGATGTGTCATCAGTTTTGCTACCTAATGTTTAACTTGCTCATTGTTAAACTTTTTGAGAAATGTGTCTTTGTTTTGAAAACGGAATTAATGGTTTGGGAAAAAAGTGCCAACTAAAATCAGTTATATGTTAACAATCGAGAAAACTGCAAATACGAATAGATTCTTACCTAACTATGCTATTAGTTTCCGTGATCGGCATCTTCTTATTAATTTCATGTTACGTTATTGTGACAAGGGTTTTTCGCTGCCGTACAGATATTAATCATGCCGCTGATGGCCGATATATGAGCTGATTTCCACCCGCCCCCCCCCCTTATCTCATTAAAGACAGTTTGAGTAAATGATTATGCAGAGCACAAGTGGTAATAGTAGTAGCAGCCTAAATCAGAGTAATAATACAGGCTCCAAACTTAAGCCCTTCCAAAACAGTCTGAACAGGCTTTTGTTTAGGTTTGTTGACAGACACCAGTGTTTTCCACAGACTTGCAAATGGAGGCGGGTCTGGATTGAATTCCCTCCAGAGTCCGGACTTTGAGAAGCACTGGCCTTGTTAAATGTTTAGCCATGTCACTACTTATTTTTGAACTAATCAATCATGTTACACCTTTACAGCACTTATTGTGAATTTCACTGACATTGTAGTAGGGTCACTTTGTGAAAACATCTAAATGGTTAATTATAGATATAGTAAGACAGAAACTCACCTGTTCCCCACTCATGTTGGTCTGCTGTATTCTCTGAAAACGTAAACAGGTGTTACGGGTCTCGGGAGACTAGCGTAAATTGACTGACAGGGCCTACTGTTTTTGGAAATGGAAGTTGCTCAATTGCATTTGTGAGAAAATCTGCCTGCAGGCATTTGTGAGAAAATCAAGCCAAGTTTCCTCATACAAAGGCAAATGAATCTCACAGTTGTAACACACATTACATACATTTGTCCATACCTCTGCATTTTCTCTCAAATAGAGTTTTGTATGGGCAAATCACTTTGCGTTTGTTTGAAAGTCGAGTTTTCCTTTGCAAAGCAGATTGTGTTTATTTGCAAAACGCTGGATTAGTTTGATGAATATTGGCACAAAATTCGCTCCATAGTTTGCATTTATGTAGTGCACTAAGGTACACTTTGTTATTTTTGTTCATTAAAACTCACCTTGAACTCATACTGACATCTACAGGGAGCGTCAATAATACAATAAAGCAATATAAAGCAACATAGTCATCCATACATCCATCCATCTTCCAAACTGCGTGTATACGGTGTTGGTGCCTATTCCAGTTTCTATTAGTCATCCATGCGTAATAATGGGGGTTGCGGATATAAAATCAAAAGTATGGAAGCGTTCACTCGTCGACCATATGCGTAACACCGAAAGTCACCAGTCCTGCAAACCCTTACTTACTTGAAAGAAGGTTTAATATGTCTTACTTGCAACTACACAATCAGAACTTATTGTTTATATTTTCAAAATCTCTATTCAGGATTTGTAGGCAACTGATTTTTGAGTCTTTCACTAGCACTAGCTCACCAGCAGAGGGAAGAATGACATTACATCTTGGAGCAAGAACGTGGGACTTAAATAAAATCTTTATTGAACATGATTGTATGTTGCCATGGCAGTGAGTGTATAAAAATCACTCATACATTATCAGTTGACAAATACACACTGCTCTCTGCAGGCTTTCAAATGACATATGTATTTTTCACATTGCACTTCCTCACCTAAGCACATACCCACGTAGTATGTAACATATAAATGTTACAATGAGAGTATATTCATTGTTACACAATGTGGATTAACCTAAAATAATTTGGGGGGGGGGGGGTATGTGTGGGTTTATTTAATTAACTATATTTTGAGGACACAGTTGTCCTCAGAATTGAGTTAGATCTCACAAAAACTCAGAGGGCATTGAGAAAAAGAAATGTGTGGAGTAGATTCCTGTAATATTTTGCTATATTTGATTTTGTATGTAGTCTGCATGTTTTGTGTACATATCGCCCTTATTTATCATAAAGATCTGAGTGTTTATGTGTCTGAAGTTTGTGGCATCCGTTATCAGCAAATGGTCTGAAATGTTTGTCATTGTGTGAACATGTGTTTTCATGCAGGTGTAAGCTATCTGTAAATCAGAATATGTGACTGTGCCGCTCACAGGTGCTGTCCTTTAGCATTGATGGAAGCCAGGTTTGCTTGTGAACAGTTGCTGGGGTAATAGGGTTCAGAGAGGAGAATACTTGGTTTGATGAGCACTTCAAAAGCTAACAGTTTAGCTTTCATTTGTGGTCTTTCTGCTTATTTTGCTGGTACTTCCTGTACTGGTTCTGAATTGTAGCCGCTGCCTTGTCAGCAGAAGTGTTGGTGTGTCCATTACTGGAAGAAGAGTCTAAAAACAAGGGAGTGATTAAAACTAGATAATATTTTGAGAATTAGAGAATACTTTACAGAATATTTTATGATTTTATATATGTAACAATGATCAAATATTTTATTTTATTTTACAGCTTTTGTTTCAGAATACAATATCAGATATGTTCATACTTACTCTTTCCGTAAACGCCTATGCTGTTCCTTCTCTGGCCCTCAAACTGTAAAACAAACCAAAAAAAGTTTGAATTGTTAAAATACTTTATATATTTTTAATATGCTCAGACAACTATAAATAAGCCATCTGTAGGTTCATTTATCAGAAAAGTGTGATCATTGTGGTGCTACCAAAACATTGTTTTGTTTATTTGAGCATTCTGACAAACCTGGCATAACAACAGTGCTTGAACCAATCATGTGAGTTTGTGGGCGGGGCTATCTATTTTTCAACCAATAGTATATGGGAGAACGTTTGGGTTTGACACCTGTTACTGTTCCACTTGGTAATGCCATTGCATAGAAAATAGGCCTACAAACTTTAAGTGGATAATTCTGTCCAGAATGAAAATGATGTACTCACTTGATGTACTCTAGACCTGAATAACTAACTTTCCTTTCTGGAACACAAAAGAAGACTTTTTGGAAGGAAATTGTATGTCAGTGGTTATGTTCTGTCTTCTGACCTGCCGTCATTGACTTAAAATGGCATATTTGAATGCATGTAAACTTTATTGTGGGGGGAATGATTTAATCGCACAGTGTTTTATAGTTGGAATATATTGTGTTATGGACCACCTTTATTTATTTTTTTTCACTGTAAGAATACTGAAGCTAGAATATTGTGAAAATATTTATGACACGTGGGTGAGTAAATGATGAGAATTTTCATTTATGCGTGAACAATGCTTTTAACGATTCAGAAATTCACACCATCTCAAAAATGCTTTTACACTTTGCTTTTGCGTCACTACTTTGAGGTCCACGAAAGTGTCAGTGCATCCTTGTGTCCTTGAACGCACAAAAGCATCAGCCATGACAGTCTTATCACACGTGTCGCCTCTCTGTCTTCCCGGAATGTGCGAGACATGGTGGCACAGACAGATCACACAGGTGTGAGACGTCTCTGCTGGGACATTCCACACATGCCTCTGCAGCGGGTTACTGCGCCACTCAGTGTGTTCATGCCGCTGGGGTCATGTCATGGTCATTATGGGCGCTCTACTCTGTGCACTGGCAATTATTTTCACTCAAATGGAACATGACTATTTCAGAAAAATTCAATATAATAAGAAACGTGCATGAAAGTGTCTGATAGTATTTCTACTTTTAATTGATCGATTTCTCTTCAAAGGCACTGTATGACCCGTAAATAAATATTTAAATGAACTGTGTGGCCCTTACATAACACTACATTTGATAGGAAAGTTTGATCTCGAACTGGAGACCATGTAGTTTCCTTAATGTCATATTGGGTGGCATCTGGTAATGGTAAACGTATATCTATTTTGATCGACATGCTAAAGCACAAAACCCATACGGACATTAGAAGTGGTGTACAAAAGAGCTTAAAAGCTAATGCTAAGAAAGTACACCAATGTCATAACCTTATTTAATTATTCATTGTAAACCATTAGCAGCCTGATTTGACCATTTTGACTGTTCCAGCATATGCCAAAAGGAAAGCAGCTTTGCTCTCTTTAGTACTAAGAAGACTTTTACAGGGGATTGTCCCAGTAATCAGTGTTCTGTGATATGCGTTGGATAAAAACGTCTGCTAAATGACTACCTTTACACTCTCTACTCTTAAGAAATTTAAGAATTCAAATGGAAATTAATTAATATTTAATGAAATATTAATGTAAACTCAGATAATAAGGTACATAAGCTGTCACTAGGGTGGTACCATTTCAAAAGGTACCAATATATATATATATAATTCAAGTACTAATAAGGTATTAATATGCATTATGCAGGGGTAAAAAAGGTACAGAAGTGCAGCTTTTGAGAAGGTCAGCCTACTCCCAGTTTTTTTTTTTTTTTTTTTTGGAGGTTGTTAACTTGTTTTACTTCCATAACATTTGTTATTTATTGTACTTTATTTATATGAATCTGCAGATTTCCAGAAAAAAAAAACATTTTATATATATATATATAATATATTATATTATATACCTTAGGGTTTTGTTCATAGACATAGGGCTACATAACATTATATTTCTGGCTATAAATGGAGTTCCTGTAAAAGTGTTAATTCTTTTAACATTTTGAACGTGGTTTTTTACCAGTGTTCAGATTGATAAAATACTATCTCATATTTAAACATAACTAATGGCTGCATATTTGAACATGACATTTCATAATATTTGTAATGCAAAACAGTTCTCATAATGTACTGTAGTTAATAAACGGAAGGAAATATGGTGATATCTATTAGTTAAAGAGCAGGTCATATGGGCTTTTGAAAAATATATCTTTTGCAGTTTATAACGTAGCTATCCTTAAAAGAAAACAATCTACAAAGTTGTTAATCAAAAAAAGTGCATGATAAATAAAGAAATTGTCTCTCAAAAGAAAGAGTCGACTCTGAATCGCCTGGAAAATGGACAACTGTCGGCTGGAAAACATCTTTCCATACAGGACACCGTTATATGTGTCTGTCTGTCACTGCTGTACACCTACCTTTTGCTATTCGGTATTTTCCGGACTACACGTTGCATTTTTTATCTTCTGAACGTGCTATGATTTATATTCCAAAGTGACTTATATAATGCATTTAATGTCAAATAACCAACATGTAAACAGGTAAAAGTGGGCACTTCAAGGTTTCTATAAATATATATTAGATATAACTATATATTACATCTTATTCTGTGTGACAAGAATATTAGACAGTATCGCTGTGTTTTTCTTAATTTCAGGAAGAGGTTCACAGAGACGGCAAATGCATTTTGTATGATTTCTTTATTTTACAAAAGTACAACTTTTCACTGTTATTTTGAAGGTACACAAATAAAAAAAAATGATTGTTTTGAATGATGTCTTTATCTATCACATCTTTCCACTGATGTGAGTAACCCAAGTGTTCGAACATAATCAGTTCTAGCATTGCAAACTTTCCATCGCAGCCTCTTCATCATCAAGTAAAGGAGCCAACGACACATACCAAATGGTTGGTGACAAATAGCTTGTCTTTTGTACAATATGTAGCTTTTGCCGGACAGCGCGAGCATCGCCGAGTCGTGGTGTTTTCCAAGCAAATTTATTGCATTTGTGAAGGATGTTGTTTAAGTAGATATCAGATATGATAGAAGTAACAGTACAAATGCCTTCTTTGCAAGATAAATAGTTAATAGTTATTAACCAAATGTGACACGCGTCTACTGTTCACTCATGGAAATGAGAGGATGTTAGCCAGAGGAGTTCAGTTTTTAGTTTAGTTTTAAAATGATTATAGCTTAGCAATTTAAAATTTGTTTGTAAAGATACCCTGTTTAAAATGTAATAAGTAGTGTAACTATTTCAATTGCTTTATTAAAGTAATGTAACTGATTACATTGGATTACTTTTTGATTACTTTTCTAAATTTAAAATATTTTCTACTGTTAATCATTTTGAAACATTTAAAGCAGGCAGGGTTAACCTTACAGTAGAACTCAACACTAATTACTGTCAGACTTTCAAAATCCTTCAACACTTGAATTAAGATTATAATAAATTTAATTTGAAAGCACAGCCACTACAAAATCAGACTTAAGCACCTTTTTTTACTTTGAGATCAATCTGATTCTGGTTAAATTCTGATCGTTCTGGTTAAATACAGGTTTAAAATCATAACAAGAAATAGTTTGATAGCTATGATACTGTTTTTAAAATCAAATCTTTTCACAGCTATGACAGGAAACACTGGCATCTAACAATGCCTTGGAAAAAATCAGTTAATCTTAAAGCATATGCATAAACCCAAATAGGAAATTAAACAGTTATCGAATAAGCATGCATCTTATTCTGTGTTCTAAACTCCTGACAAACATTTTTGCTTCCTATTTTAGAGCAGCACTGTATTAAGAATACATTAATCAATCTGACTTGCGTGTTTGTGTGAAAAACCCCGTTTGTAATTGTTAACATTTTCATAAGTAACTGTAGGCTAATTTAATTACACTTTTTTTTCTCAGTAACTGTAACAGATTGCATTTACATTTATTTTGTAAATAAATTACGTAATTCCGTTATTTGTAATTAGTTACTCCCCAACACTGGTGTTAAATATACAGAATATATGGGGAGTACAAACACTGATCTATAGTTGCCACCCCTCATTCTGCTCTTGCCCCCTCTTTGCCATCCCAAGTATAAAATCCTGGACACGCCCCTGAGATAGTCATGCAGTGTGAAAACAACGGCGATCCGACGAGTTTGAAAATCATGCAGTTTGACTCGGCGTTTACCGGATAGGACGTCATGGGTAGTGCGACATTTGCATAATCCCCGCCTGCCCGAGAAATACGAACAGAGTCTGACCTTCCCACAAGAGAAGAGAAGATGCTGTGTTCAAGGATACCACATAAATACAATTTAAATTTTGTGCAATATAATTTTACTTGCGTTTTTAAATTTTGTTTTCACGCTTGTTATTTTTTTTATCCGTGACTGTAATACATTTGGCGGGAAAATGATCCCATAGCATTGCCCTCTTTCACTCTCACCTTAACTCTTTCAAAAAGATATTTTGTAAGTACAGTCTTTTAAAGGATAATTTATTAACCAGACTATTGCTGTATAACTTTGAGGGTGAAGCTCATTAATAACTTATTAGCATAAAGACAGAAGCTTATTGTTGTTTGTTTGTTTGTAACATTATTTCATGAATATTAAGTATATTTCCATAACTTCGCATTAATCTAAGTAATCTAAACATATAATAATAATAACAATTATCATGACTGCCTGGACTTTTTTATAATAAAATAAAATAAAATAAAATAAAATAGGCTCAATAATTTATTAGTTTTATTCAAATAAATTATCTCATTACACAAACATTTATGTAATGTATAAATACTTATATAATTGAAATATATGTTTATTTTTTGGATTTGCATTAATGAGAATTAGATTTTTTTTCACATTATACAATAATTATAATTGAGGGCATGTGTGCATAATTGTCATGATAATTATTAATTTGTTATTAATTCTTGATTTTTTTTATCACATTATCATTATACAGTACAATTATAATGATCCTAAATGTAGGCTTCATTTTCATTATGCAGACTTTCCCCCCCCCCCTCTTTATTAAAGGGTGAAATATGACTTTTATATGTTCCTGGTGAGATTCATCCTTGAAGAAACATTGGTGGATTTTTTGGGGTTTAAGCAGTAATGTAGTATAACAGTAAAAAAAATAATGAGGAATTTCACCTCTTCTGATCGACTTCCTTTCCGACTGTGGGAGACATAGTGGATCTGCCATGGCAGCGGCTGAGACACCACATACGGAAGAGGTTCCTGTTGACGTACCCACCGAACACCCAGCTGAAGCAGAACAGACACAGCAGAATCAGTGTGTGCATGTGTGTGTATGTGCTGGGGTGTGTGCTGCATGTTGTACAGTACAGTACGTTGTTGTTGATGTGTGTGTATACGTTTTTCCATTTGAGACCACATTTTAAGACGATGTCAGGTTTTTTTGGTTTGACTCATGATGTGTCATGATCTTGCATGTTAATCTGTCATTAGAAAGCGTCCATCTTGTCCCCAGTGAAGTAAATCAACTCATGTGGAATAAACAGAACAGCCGTGTCAAACCTTAAGTGATCTAGTTCCTACAGTCTCATTTCCATTGTTTATCAAGATTATTAAGGCCCTGAATTGCAATGTCATGCACCCTAATATGTTTATTACTGAGACTCAAGGATGTTGTATGATTAACCATCTAGAGTGGAAATGTGAACTTAAAGACTTTTCATATAGCACATTTCAAAATATGTATTATTATTATTACGGAGTTGTGCCAATACAATGGCAGTGTCACGGTACATGGTGCTTTTATGATTACCATACCATACTAAATGATTACCATAATGTATGGTATTTAAGGGTGTTTTATCAACTACAGGCACTTTTGTGTCTCAGGGATTATATATATATATATTTATATATACAATCATGTTTTATAATTTTTATTTTCATTATTTGAACAACACTGGCACATTATAACTGTCTTTGAAACATATTACCATGCCTTCATTTTGTCTTGATATTTTTTCAAATTATTGATTTTATTATTTTTTTTATTGTCCCAATCTTACAATGTGAAAATGCCTCATAAAATAATATTGTCATGATCATATAAACTAAAAGGAAAATAAACATAAACCATGTGTAAATATGTATTTATTCATTCATTCATTTAATTTACATTTTTTTTTTTTTCAGCATCATTTCCACCTTGACCAGCAAGTGGGGGAAGTCACAGTAATCATCCTGTGATGCTGGACATTCACATATTAAGCTAGTGACAGAAACACCCCTAAAAGTTACCTTAAAGAATATATGTCCACAAAATGTTTTAGCACCTCGTTTTTAATGTTAAATCATTAATTGGAAATTATCCTTTTTTCCATATGTTCTAATGTGCTTTGAAATGAATGAACATTATCTCTAATTTCCAAGTAGTCAGTAAGAAAATAATCTACTTAATTAAGAAAATAAATAAAAACAATTGGGATATTGTCCTGTGTGATATGACTGAGTCCTCTCATCATATTTGCCTATCTAGCATTTTTGTCATAGATCATAATGTCTGGCATATGAAACTATGAAAAGAATTTCAGTCAACTGAACCGGTTTTGGCTGGCATGTTGACGATTGGCGACAAATGTACAAAGATATAATCCAATGAGTTGTCTTACCTGTTCAGCCACTCTCACCATCATATACATGGCTGTTAGCATTGTCGCCAGCATTTTGAAAGTCTATTCACTGCCTTTGTGTTTTTCTTCAGGTAGTCCCGTTCAGAGCACGTCAACCGTGGTTATACTCTGGGAAGTCAAGGATCTAGAGCTGCATCTTTCTATTCAGCCAAACACACTCACACGGCTAAGTCATTTAAAGAGCTTTGCGTTACAGAAATAGGAGGCATGTAATCTTTTCCTACGCGCACATGAGCGTTTATCCCTCTGGGTAGAGCTTTCACCTCATCCTGAGCCAGACATTACGCTTAACTTGAATTACTTGAACTTGACTCATAAGGTAAGGAACCACTTTAGTAACCTCATTGCAAAGTGATAAAAACAGAGGCAAGCACTAGTTTACACATGAAAGATGTACTTTTCATATACTATAGTATATACATTCATATACACTTTTATATATTACAGTGTTCAACATTTCAATGTAAGTTTGAATAAATATAATATTTGAATAAGTATATTTTATTTGTTAAAAAATAGATTTCAATGCTTTTGCATTACCTGACAAAAGCTTTGCTTTCCACTAAGAAAACCGTTTGCAAAACACTTAGGTTGAGTTCCTGGGAAATCTTATGTTTGCTTCCAAAAACGTTGAAATATTGTTTTAAAGTTCCTCTCATATTATTATCATGGGGCTCTGTAAAAAACATTTAAAACCAGGACATCAAAAAATCACATTTGTAAACAGGACTACCTGTAAAGCAGATGTTATCGATGTACATGAATGTTCAGAATCTCTTCTCAACTAATCAGACTTTAATCAGTCAGCAACTGTATAGATAACAGAAGATGTGATGTCATTAATGAAGTCATCACTCTTTCATGGAAGCCAATCATGTTTGAAACCACAGCAGCACAATCCTTATCTAAACACCATAAATGCATTAAAAATGGAGAGCAATAATGATTAAAACTTGTTTTTTTTTAGTGCCTGCCTGTGAAAAACCAAATGTTTAACATAAGTTACCAAGCTTTTTTGTGAAATGTTTTACTTGAAAAATCTATTAATGCTTAAAAATAAATTGATTTTTTTTTTCACTTGGTTCGACATTTTGCTGACAAAACAATATGTATTATAGAAGTGTTTTAAATGATCACATTGCACAATACTGTGTAGGACATGGATTATTTGGTACTTTTTTCTGCTGCATGGGGGTTGTTGTTTTCGGAGTGTGTACGTGATAAAGACCTGCATGTGCGTAGATACCTAATGAATGGGGTGGTGCAAATTCCAAAAAAGCAGACTGTATCACTCTCAAGGCTCATATAAAAGCTCAATGTCATGATAGTCATGTCAGTTCCATGTCATGACAGCACAGCACACAGCCAAAGAAGGCATCATAAATTTTAGGTAAGCTTACTTGCTTATTTATTCATTTGTTTGTTTGTTTTAACTCCAAAGCGAGATGATATGGTAATATGTTAACAATGACACTAATGACCACATATTTTGTATAAAACCATTAGCAAAGTTTAGTATTTCAGTAATTTAATTAAATGAGGAATTGCATAGGTATGACAGTATAAATGTGTACTTTATATTTGATTTGAACTGAATGGGTTTTAACTGATCTGTGGTTTTGGATCTATGTTTAATAAATCATTCACTAGTGACTGCCTAATCCTTGCTGAGGAATGCAAATGCAAAAGCACAGAAATTAGCTTTCCATCTGTGTGGCTTGTGAAAAGCATACTTATGACCCTCAGGAAAGAAGAAAGATGAATGTTTAGTAGTTGAGGATGAATGAATTTTGCTGAAAAATACATACAATGCTGGTTGTATTGACAGTTATCCTCAAATGATAAAAGCAAACCCCAGCTATGTGATTTTGATGTACAGGACACATTTATACACACTATTAGACATCCAACCAATAATGCAGCAACACTGTCAGAAAGTAATTAGCCCAGTACGATTAACATAATTTGTCCCCCTTAGGCAAATGTCAACAGTTTTATTAAATTGTGTTCCGCAGAGTGATGCAGTTTAGGAAAAGTTGGATATGATTTATCCTCTGTCAAGGATATGAACATCTAATTTGCAGATACCTATCTGTCCTAAAAAGCAGATTAATGAATCTATTATCAGGTCTATGAATATATTATTAGGTGGTGTCTGGATGAACTCTCAAATTGTTGCTGCATAAAAATTAGATTAAATTGACTTTTGAGTTGACATTTGAGTTGAATTTGACTAAATGAAATGTAATCCAAGCTAAAGCTTGCATTTTGTATTTGCATGTTGTATATATTGTGTACTTGTATGTAATTTCTTTACTTCAGAGTTATGTGCCCTCTAGAAGCTTGCTTTCTGCAAGTGAACATCACTTTGCTGTGCCATCCCAAAGAGGCACAAAATCACCTTCACAGACTTTTAAATTAAATGTTCCCTTCTGGTGAAATGACCTACCCAACTCAATCCGAGCAGCTGAGTTATAAGCCATCTTCAAGAATCAGCTAAAACACATCTCTTCCATCTTTATTTTACCCTTTAACTCTAGCACTTTCTATTCTAATTATATTCTTAAAAAAAAACTTGTTCCTTTAGACTTGCAATCTATTCATTTACAAATGGGTTTTCTAAAAAAAAAAAAGCTTCTCTAATCTTTTTGCATTCAATTTATTTATTGTCTTTTGATTTATTATACAATTAACAAAAGCAAAAAAGGCCTCTAACACTAGCTTGCTCTATTCTTTTTCTATTCTATCTGTTTTCTTTTTATTTATTATATAATAAAAAAAACCTTGCTACGTGTACTGCATTAAGCTAACTGAGACTTGTTATAGCACTTGCATATAATTGCTCTCTGTTTATTTTGATGCTTCCATTTTCTCACTTTGTAAGTCGCTTTGGATAAAAGCATGTGCTAAGTGACTAAATGTAAATGTAAATGTACTTGCATTCATTCATTCATTCACTTAGTTTCTGAAGCAGAAAGAGGGACATTCTTTAAGATGTTGTTTTTGGCCGGCAGGTCAATGTGATCCTTCGGATTGTAACTGACAATTAAATAAACATTCTAAAACAATGTCTCTACATCGGAAGACTACCCCCAACCCGGGGACCCTTACTACTAAGATAGGTAAGAGTTACCATATGCATCAAATTTCTGTTTCCATCATCCTATTATTAAGCATTTCTTTCCAAGCTTTTTAGAAACATCATATATAACATCATAGTTTTCATGATTATTGCAAAATTATTATAATTAGAAAAAAAGTGATAAACACTGAATTTATTCACCAAATATGGTTCTCCTCTAGTGTCTGAAATTGACAGGGACAAGCATATTTTACTGCACATGCTGGACCTGCACAGGGAAAAGGTGGCACCTTTGGACCTTACAATAATGCAATATGTAAGCACTCCAAGCACTGAAGATGACCTTCCACAGGACCCAACAGAGCTCTTAAATGCATTCCTCCGGCGGCTCTGGCTATGCAATCCCCAACCCGCAGCACTTGCTGCAAGGTACCAGTAGGAGATTACGGTTTGGACATGGATGAGAATTCACAATGCGCTATCAATCCTTTAGACCTGGTTGCTGTCATCTACATGACAACAAATAGTTTCTTACAGCAAGAGATCACCCAGCGAATGTTGCAGTGCAACTTTGCAGTGCCTCTGTATCTTCCCCCTATTCACCCAGAAAAGAAGGGAACCATCCTCCTGTGTCCATTTAGAGGTGTTCTCGGTCAGTGGAAGTCACTTTCTGAGGGACCCATCATGAAGAACATGGCCGATTCCAGGATGCCATTTCTCTCCGCAGTGAGGCTAGGTTCCTGCAACGTCTCGAAATCTCGAGTACTCAACCATGTTCTTGGGGGTCCACATGAGCTGAATGGCTGCTTCGTAAACTGTGGTATGGAGGGAGGGCAGCTGACTCGAGTTCTCTCTGATGGTCTGGTGGAGGTTTGCTGGAACCTGCATTCAGGAGATTGTCATAACAACAAATTTTCTCGTCCTGTGCTAGTTGCTAATCTTCGTGGAGATGCAGCTGACTGCGAAAAACAGATGAGTCTTCTGTGTTACACATCTGCAGTCCTCATAGTTTTCTTTGGAAGTTTTGGTGCCAAGGAACGAGACCTACTTGCCTCATGGAGGGACAATACAAGTCACATGATTATAATCGACTGCTCAACATCAGTAGAGGATAGACAAGAGAATCAAAATGAGAAAATGAAGCAAAGGCTGATGAAGGATTTAGAACTTCCTGATGGAACAATGCTTAATGGCTGTGAAGGTGATGAGGAAGAAATTGCTGAGAACTTAAGAGATGTTCTGAACCACTTTATTCCATACCTACACACCACAAACCTTGTAGGTACAGCCGGTATGGCCAATGATCTCGACATTAATGTTGATGAAGATGAGCTCTGTCGAATGGCATTCAGTGAAGTTGAAGAAGTCCTCAGTGGAATTGAAGATGGAGTGTCTAGCTATTTGGAGAATCATCTGCCCCTGCAAGGTACAGTATGGAAACAGTTGTGTCAGCTGGAAAAGGAGGAGGCACGTCACCTACAGCATACATCCCAGAGCTTAACAGGGGAGAAGGAAAACCTTATAAAACAACTGCTTGATTATAAACTAACAACGTCCATGAGAGCCTTTACTGCAGCTCTTTGTTCATTTGACACAACCAAGCGGGCATTCTTTCTCTCTTGGATGAGAGTGAAACTTGAAGTTATGCAGTTGGATAACCTGTCCGATCAAAGGGAAGCAGATGAGGAACAAATGCAAGAACCTTGCATTGGACTTGAACATTTCCTTCGAGAGATGGGACTGGTCTACGAAAGATACTTTCGTGGCCCAAACAGTGACTTGTACGACATGTTCCGCTTACCATATTTAGGGGCTGAACTACTCTTTTATGGAGTTCCCCTTGAACTCTATGATGGGGATGCCTCAGTTTTTCCCATGAACTGGGTATACAGTGTTCTTTACGAGGTACACAAGCAGCTGCCAAAGTTCAGTCGCATGAGAGTTCTGACAATCCTAGGTTTCCACAACTCCAAGAACGCAGAGGTCTTATCTGCCTTGTTTGGGGTCAACTTCCCAAAATGGGGTAGAAGGCATATCAAAGGGGCATGCATGCTTCTCCTCAGCCTACCTGACAACTTCAGAATGGAGATGGACTGTGAATTTCTGTTGTTGATTAGCACAGAAGGTTTGAACGCCCAAACAGAAAGAAGCCTTGTGCATGCCAGTGAACTGGCTACCTTTGTCAGTGGGCTGAGTGACATTACACTAATAAATCTACCAGATGAGGACCAGAACGAAACAAGAAGCAACCTTCAGATTGCTGTCAACGCTATTCTCTGCACACGAAATTTGGAGAGGAAGACTACCTTCCAGGTTGCTTCAGAGGGAGCAGGAATGGATGGAAAAATCATGAGTTGTGTAATTGATGTACTGACCACAGGACAGCTCCCAAATGAATCTCAAAGAGAAACATTTCCCACAAGTGAAAGAAGAGGTATAGGCAGCAGCTCTGTGACTTCAAAAAATGATCAAATCTACAGTGATGCAATTCTCAGACTTAAGAAAAGATTGTTGACTATGTTTCATGAAAAAGCAACAAATGGCCAGCCAACCTGCTTGGGTGCATTTATGGAGCATATGTTAAGTCTGTGGGAGTCAGTGAAAAATGAAAATTTTGCCATAAAGTTCGGAGAAACGGCTACAGCTGATGCCATCATTGGCCTCTGCAGAAAACTCGTACAGGGAGAGAGGCAGCTCAATGATCAACTGGATATTTGGGTGGAAGCATTGGACAATCACATAACAGAGTTAAAAGAATCGGCATACCAAAGTGGAGAATACATGGATTCAGATAGGCTGCTCAGAATCTTGAGAGACGAAGCAGCTACCCAAATCAATACAGAGAGAGACCATATTAAGGCAAGTCTCTGGGACTACCTTAGGCAGGAGGATATTGATACTGGCCTTGTGGAAAATTACAAAGTAAGCCTTCACAAAAAAGTAGACCACATTCAAGAACAAATGACATATGATGTTGCCCAGAAACTTGAGTCTGCTACCATTTGTCATGATATGACAGTTAAGATGCATGCCTTATTGACATCACTTGAAGCAGCCCTGGAGGTGAGGTTACGTTCACTCTTGCAGACCTGCAAGAACAATAACTTTGTTATTGAGGACAAGGAGATTGAACGTGAATTTGTTAGTGTTTGGGAAAATATCCCATCCAACATGAACGATCCCCCCCTAGAGACACAAGAAATATTTGCAAGGATGGTGGAGCAGCTAAAGAAAAACATAAGTGATCGTGGTCTAAAAAAACATAACTTAAGACTCCGAGATGCAAACCAGCTCAATGGCTTTAAAGTGAAGACTGCCCATTTTGCTTTGAGTAGTAAGGTGAAGAAAACACTGAAGTACAATAAGGATGTTGCACAAAGATTCACTAATAATTTGATAGAAGACTGCGACAGGAGAGTCTCAGATAAGGTGTGCCACAAAGAGGGCTACTCAGATAGCTATATGAGAGAGTTGCTTGCAATTATGGACAAAGGTCTAGAAGTTTTAAAAGGTGAGCCATTCGTGATGAGTCCCAAATTTGAAGTGGATATCAAAGGATACGTCTGTGGCAAAGCAGCAGACTCCTTTCAAGAGGTGCAGGATTCATTCATAAGGGAAAAGGAAATAAAAGAGAGATTCCTAAATGAGACTAGGGAGAGGCACATGTTGAATTTCATATATCAGTTCCGAAAAAGGGACCAGTGTCAAAAAGCTGCTCAATCTTTCACCAATCAGTGCCTCAAGCCAACAGTCGAAGACTTCATCTACAACAGCTTGGAGAGACAGATATTTAATGATATGCTCAAGAACAAAAATGCACAACTTCATAGCTCACCAAAGAAGTTCCACTACACTCTTCTTAAAGAAATGCTGATAAAGGACAGCTTTGAGGATTTCCATGAGTACCTTCAGTCCCATGAGAGCTTCTGCCGGAAGAGTATTGAGAACTTTATCAGAGCTCATCTGTCAGGTTCTGTTATGATCGAAGACCGCAGGGAACAGCGAATGCACCAAATATTTGATTGGGTAAAGAAGTGCATTAATCAGGCATCTGAATCTAGTAGTGGGGCACAGAGAAATGTTAGACAACTACTTGAGGAAGTTTGTGCCAGCCTGGCGAGTCTAGGAAAAATCACTATGCCAACTCAAATCTTGAAGAAACCTTTGTTTGACATAAGTATGCATCGTGAACATTTCTTTGCAAACCTAGAGGAATCAGTCTCTGAGTTATCCTCATCAATTGCTCAGGAATTTATGGAGAATGAGGATGTCATTGAAGTCCCGGATGACCTCCCTGATAAACTTCAGGACATGCTATATGAAAGAGTCAAGGGGTGCGATAAGCGTTGTCCTTTCTGCAAAGCTCCATGTGACCTGGAAGAAACAGAACATCAAGTGCACGAAGCGGTGGTGCATCGTCCCAAAGGTCTAGTGTGTTATACCAATGCCAACTCTACCACTCTGTCTCACAACACCTGCTCTGCAGATATTGCAGGACAAAACCAATTTCAAAACAGAGATACAGCGGGCCGATCTCTGCCCTTTAAGGAGTACCAATCTATCTACCCAGACTGGAAAATTTACCCAGAAGATTCTAGGAATAACGGGGCTGCAGTCTACTGGAGATACGTGTTCATGAGGTACAACAGGAGATTTGCTCAAAAATATCAGTGTGCACCTGCAAAATTACCTGAAGCATGGGGAAATATCTCTCAGAGGGAGGCACTACAGAGCTTGAGGGAGGCCTTTCAAATTACAGAGTGATAATGTCCTGCACCAGCTTTATTATGTACATGTCTGTTTTTCTGATGATTTTACTTCAGCTGATAAAACAGTTTACTAATACAGAGCTTCAACACTATTACAGAGCTCTAAATAAAATCAACAGAAGGTGAAATTCTGATTCATCACTTATATGCCAGTTGATGAAATAATTGATTAACTCTTTCCTGTAATAATGAGGTTTAAATACAGACTGATATATTCACTAATTTGCATCTTAAATATGTTTAGTGTAAAAATCTAAACATAATTCAGTAATATTCACTGTTAATGTCTTCTGATACACTTCTAATAAGATGTATGCCAATGTGGCACTGTTACTCTTTTGTCATTATGAATGTTGCAATGTCTTCATTACAAAAAAAAACTTAGCAGCAAAACTATTTCATTAAAAACTACCTTAAAACCTATTTTTTTCTTCTGTCTCATTTCTTTATCATATTTACATTGCATGTAACGTTGATGGCTATAAACAACTGATTGCTCATTGTTTTGTAAAAAAATATGAAGTATATTCAAAATTCTAAAATTGTATTGTTTAAAAAATGTCTTTTTTGTTTTTGAAAAAATGCAGAGCTCTAAAAGGGTAATGTTACGATAATTCTATCATAACCATGGGATATTAGGTTTCACAAGCCACTTAATTAATGCTATAATTAATGCTTACAAAATGTATACAAACTGTACAGTAAATTCAAAATTAATTTTAATCATGATAAAAGTTTTCTTGAAAACCTCATTTTCACTGGAAGAGGAGAGAGTGAGGGAAGAAAGGGAGATGTGACAGTTGTGGTATGGAGTGGCAAATTTTAGTTAAATTTGGTTATGTTATTGAATGGGTGTGTTAAAGGAATGTGCCTTGTACTGAGACTAAGTATCACATGCAACCCCAGTGCTGGTATACAATCTCTCCTATGGGAAATTTAGTGTATCCATTTTAACTAACCTGTATATCTTTGGAGTGGGGACATATACCAACACGAGGAGAACATGCAAACCAAACCCCCTTCAGAAAGCCTTCCTGCCTCAGCCAGGACTCGATCCAAGGATCTTCTTGCTGTGAGGTAACAGTGATGTCAGATGAAGGAGAAAAAGTCATCTACAGCAGGAGCTAGAATTGTATTCACATATATTTCACACTTTATACTGACTTGTTTGAAAATAATGCTATTCTCAAATCATAATAAACAAATGCATTACTACATATAATGACATTTCTAAACTTGTCACTTTTGCACTTCTCGTTTACATCAGATTTTGGGAAAATTCTGTTCTGTGGCACAAGAATGTGCTTTCAAGTAAAATGGAACGTTTAAAGAAATATACAACACAGATGCTTTTATAGTCTGTCTTGGTGCTGTTTGAGCTCCTACATGGACAACGTGGATTAACATTATGATGCATTATGATGCCATGTGACTTCCTAAGTGACAGAAACGTTCCCATTAAGAGCTACTCATATTCTGGTATAAATGATTAAGCAAATTTGTATGTACAGAGCTCTAGTAAATTTAACATGGACTTCTCTTGGATGTTTCCATATTTTGGTTCTTCTCAACCTGACCTGAAGCCAGGGGCGTAGATGACGCGGGGGATGTGTCCCCCCCAACTTTTTAATATCACATAAATTTGTCCTCGCACTTTTTCAGGCAAGTGTGTTTGCATAGAGGTTTTCAAGAGCGGTGTTAATAAATACAGATTTCAATTCAAAGAGACAGGATAGTTTGTGCATGACCTGATGTTTTATTCGGACCCAGAATAATTGAATGTTTCATTCATACTCGAAGACGGAGGGCGCTCTCGTGCAGAAAGTCGTACAAGGAAATCACAAATATGGAAAAAAGCGTCTATCGCTGTATGAAAACAGTTGTTTACTTTTCACAGAAAAACAGAAACGTTTGGCAACATGTGTTACGTTAACGTGTCATGTTAACTGAAAAACGAGACGGGTCACAGGCACTACCATATATCATAGCAAACTTTACTTCCTTTCTGTTCACCATGCATTTGTGTCCAGGTAACCCCAGACCTTAAACAATTATTCCCTTCACAGAACACCTCCTCTGTTAAATAAAGAAGCCCCCCTTTTCATCTCTATGCAAAAAGCAATATACTCTGATAACTCAACACATTATCTTTCCCCTTATTTAAGAACTTTTCCTTTAACTTTTTTTTTCTCTACAAGTCCATCCTCTTAGGTGGGTGTGACACTCTTCCTGAGTGGGTCATATAAGAATGTTCTTCAGTTTGTTCTGCAACAGGGGCTGCTCGTTAATCTCAGACTCAGTGTCCGATTATGGAACTTGTTCTGACTGATTGATCGGGCGTAGATGAGCCCGGTTTCTTCGAATCACTCCATCTTCTGTGCCAATCAGATAAGATCTTGGGGCTGACGACTGAGACACCACAGATCCCTGCATATTCTCCAACAGCAACCACACATTTTGTCCTGGCTGCAAAACTGGGAGGGGCCGGGCCCTATGACGACTGTTGTAGTACTGCTGCTGTTTTCTCCTTCCTTTTGTTTCATTGCACCGGAACTCTCTCATTCCCGGCCAGCATGGAGACAACTTTTTCGGGAGGTAAAGTAGTGCGGAGTTGCCTTCCCATAAGCAGCTGTGCTGGTGGATATCCGTTCCCTAGTGGCGTGGAACGATATGTCAGGAGTGATGTCTCTTTCCTAATCTCCTCATTTCCACAGGTCTTTAACAGTACCCACCGTACCCTCTGCTTCTCCATTTGCTTGTGGAAACAATGGGCTACTTGTCACATGATCCAATCCGTAGTCAGTTGCAAAGTCCTTAAAGAGAACTGAAGTGTACTGTGGTCCATTGTCCGACACCACTATTTCTGGGATGCCATGTCAACAGAACACCTCTTTCAGAGCAGATATGACTGTGCTCAAGGTAGATACTTTAAGTCTTGCTACCTCAATGTACCGAGAAAAATAGTCAACGACAAGCTGATAGGTCTCTTTCTCCCAGAAGAAAAGATCAGTACCAATACGTTGCCATGGTCTTTCTGGAATGGGTGTTGGCAACAATGGCTCACTCCACGCGTTCCTGTGTTGAGCACAGACACTACATCGTTCCACCAGCTGGCTAATGTGTACTGACATACCCGGCCACCACACCGACTGACGTGCTCTGGCCCTGCATTTTACAATCCCTTGGTGGCCTTTGTGAAGAATTTTCAGTATCTCTTGCCACATGGATCTGGGTATGACAATCCTTTGTCCTCTCAAAAGGAGGTCTCCAGCTATGGAAAAATGCCCTCGTTCTTGCCAATATGACCACAGCTCTTTCTGCAGGTCTTTTCTGGCCACCCAGACTGGCAGTACTGGCGGATTTTTTCACAGACTGAGCCAGCTTTTTGTTCTTCAACTATTTGTTTCAGCCTTGTTTCTGTGGCTAGCAAGCCTTGCACAACTGAATTAATGAACACCTTCAGATCTGCCTCTTGCTCCATCTCCTTTTCCGAGTGTGTGTGCTTAACAGGTGCTCTTGACAGCACATCTGCTGTTATCAGCTGCTTTCCAGGCACATTAATTATGTCATAATCGAAGCGCATCAGTCTAAGATGAAATCTTAAGACACGGGGAGGGAGTTGGTCCAATGCTTTGGTGCTCAGCAAAGAGACTAGAGGCTTGTGATCCATTTCAAGGATGAACTTTAACCCCAACAGATAGGAAGAGAGGCGTTCGCAAGCCCACGTCGTTGCTAAAGCTTCCTTCTCTATCTGCACGTAGTGATTTTCTGCTTCTGACAACTCTCAGGAAATGTAGACCACCAGCTTCCATAGTCCATTCTCAGGTTGTTTTTGGGTCAGCACTCCTCCTAACCCGAACGACGAAGCATCTGCTGACAGTCTAGTCTCATATGTCTCATTGCTAAAACTGCCCGGTCCTGCAGATTTGCTTTATACAACAATAGGCGTAATGTCCCTTTCTTTCAGAACATGCAACACAACTCCTTGTTCAAACTCTTGTTCTATCCAGGCTGGACTATTGCAATGCTCTCTTGGCAGGGCTTCTAGCCACTTCAATCAAAGCTCTACAACTAATCCAAAATGCCGCTGCGAGATTAATCTTTAATGAACCGAAAAGAACACATGTCACACCTCTGTTCATCAATTTGCACTGGTTACCAGTAGCTGCTCGCATTAAATTCAAGGCATTATTGTTTGCCTACAAAACCAGCACTGGCTCTGCTCCCATTTACCTAAATTCATTACTTCAGAGTTATGTGCCCTCTAGACGCTTGCGTTCTGCAAGTGAATGATGTGTTATTGTTCATCTCAAAGAGGGACAAAATCACTTTCACAGACTTTTTAAATTAAATGTTCCCTCCTGATGGAATTACCTGCCCAACTCAATCTGAGCAGCTAAGTCCTTAGCCATCTTCAAAAAACGACTAAAAACACATCTCTTCCATCTTTATTTGACCCTCTAAACTCTAGCACTTTCGATGATATATAATTACGTTTTTATCGATATTTATCTTCTTGTTTAGTTATTTTAGTAAAAAAAAAACAACAAAAAACAAACCCTAGCTTTCTATTTTTTCTATTCTATTTACTTGTTTTTCCTTTTGTGTGTGTGTGTGTAAGTGTGTGTGTTATGTTGTCGCGGGGTGAATGAGAGCACAGACTCTGTACTGGTCGAAAGAGCCCCGGAGGGGGATTTATTTGCCCACACACACTGATCACACGTGCCCTTGATGACTGGTGCTCGGTGCCGTCTCACACTGGTGCTCGTGGGGTGAAGTGCCGTGGTGCAGATCCCTCTCCCTGGGTGCCTTCAGATTCTGTGAAATAAGGAGAACAATCGTTAGTGCAGCCTGGAGCTCTGGGGTGCTCTCCCGCTAGTGTCTCTTCTCATGGCTTTTATGGCCAGCGGGAACGAGCTCCAGGTGCGCCACTCATCGTGCACAGGTGTTGTGTGTCGGTGATCAGTGTGGCCGCGGCGTTTCCAGGGCGACGCTAATCTGGGCTCGGGATACTCGCCATTGATATATATATATATATATATATAATAATATTATATATATGTATTATGTATTATGTTATGTGTGTATGTATATGTATATAATGTATGTTAATTTACAATACTTGTTATGTATGTATATATATATATATATACACCTTGCTATGTGTACTGCGTTAGGCTAACCGAGACTTTTCATTTGCACTTATATATTGTTGCTCTTTTGTTAGTTTTGACTGCTTTTATTGTCCTCATTTGTAAGTCGCTTTGGATAAATGACTAAAATAAATAAATAAATATATAAAAATAAATAAATATGTTGGGGAGTACTGGGCCAACAGTGGCGTTGAGCTGAGCTCTTTCTTTAGTTTCTGAAAGGCCTCTTGCTGGGGTGTATTCCAACACCATTCATTCTTATCTGACAACAGATCTTTCAATGAACGTGTGAATCAAGTCAGGTGTGGCACAAATTTGCCCAGATAGTTTGCCATGCCCATGACCCTCCTAACATCAGCTACACAGCTGGGCTCAGGCATATCCATTATCACTCTTACCTTGCTAGGATCAGGTGCAATTCCATTTGAAGTATCACTGTGTCCAACAAACATTAACTTGTCCTTGGCAAAGACACATTTCTCATTCAGTGTTACTCTTTTCTCTTCAAGTCTGCTCAGAACCTGATGCAATCTTTCGTTACGTTGCTGTAGGTTTTCCCCATAAACCACAATGTCATCTGGATGACAAACTACTCCTGCGCAGCCCTCCAGCATCTGTGTCATACGGCGCTGGAAGTGTTCCGGGGCCGACGAAATCCCAAATGGTAACCGGTTAAAAGCGTACCGGCTAAATGGCGTGATGAAAGTGGTCAGGGGCGAACTTTCCTTTGTCAGGGGAACCCTGAATGTGGCATCAAGCTTCATAAACACTTTAGCCCCGGGTAACATGGCTAGCGTATGATCGACTGCTGGTAAGATGTGCATCTCACGACGCACCCACTTGTTCAGGTGAGTTAGATCTACACACACAATCTAATTTTCCCCCGAGCTTTAGGCACAACTACCAACCCTGCACACCATGGAGTCGGCTCAGTGACCTTGGATATCACTCCTATGGATTACATGAGTTGCAGTTCAACTTTCACTTTATCTCGCAGAGGGAGTGGAACTCTATGTGGAGATGACAGTGCATAAGGTATGGCTCCCTGCTCTAGTTCAATCTTGTACGGCCTAGTTCAATCTTGTACGGCTCTTTCAATTTTCCCAACCCTTTGAAGACAGCTGGATAGTTAGCGACAAAATCTTCTGTTTTAGTCTGCACAGTGTGTAGGCGTGTAATCAAATGCAAAGCCTCTATTGCTGGAAGTCCCAACAGTGCTTTGGACAGTCCTTTCACTACGTAAATGTTCTGTTTAGTTTGTTTATTTTTGATGTTCAACACTCCCTGGAATAGGCCCTGAACATCGAGGGCCTGGTTCCCGGGCCCATACAGGACTTTGCTGGGTGGCTGGAGTTTGCCGTACATATTTGTGGAAAAAATCTCTAGGTTACGTATGTAACTATGGTTCCCCGAGGAAACAAGACGCTGCGTCGAAGTCGCTTTGGGAACGCCCTTGCGTGACCGTGTTCTGAAGCACGTGTCAAATCCATCCAATGGAGCAGCGAGATGTCACCAGCGGGGTGACGCAAGCACCAGAAAGCATAAAAGCGCATCCAGCAGAGCGCAAACCAGCTTCGATGAAGTTGCGCCTGCAGGGATGCAGGGAGTATGGCAAAGAGACGCAGCGTCTCGTTCCCTCAGGGAACCATGGTTACATAAGTAACCTAGAGACGTTCCCCTTCAGGAACTCGAGCTGCGTCGAAGTCGCTTTGGGAACGTCAATACCCACTCCACCATACTGACCAAGTCCATGCCTGTGTGTGTATCTTGCGAGCACATCACGAAGAGAGAACTTGGGAACCTGGGGTAGATGCCAGGTCTAGGTTGTAAAAACTGACAAAAGTGTGCGGAGAGGACCAGCACAAATGTCCTGCAAGGCCACACCCAAGCTGAAAACCTTGGAGGCCGCCATACTCCTGGTCGAGTGCGCTCTGACCCCCCATAGGTGACGGGAGGCCAGATGACTCGTAGGTTAGTGAGATGGCCTCGACCACCCACCTACTCATAGTCTGCTTGGTCGCCGGAAATCCCTTCTTTGGCGGACCAAAACAAACAAAAAGCTGATCTGCCTTACGCCACGGGGCAGCTCTGCGTGTGTAAGCGTCCAGTGCTCAAACTGGACAGAATGCCCTAACCATGACTGGAGCAAATTCCAGGCACGAAACAGAAAGTGCCCGAAGATCCCCGATCCTTTTAAGTGAGGAAATAGCGAGTAGAAAGATGGTCTTGAGCCTGAGCAACTTCTTCTATGGGTTCAAAGGGGGGCATTGCATAAGCCCTCCAGAACCACAGCCAGGTCCCATGAGGGCACCTTGGTGCGCTGTACCGGCCTCAGCCTCAAGGTGCCACGGAGGAAACGAGTGACAAGTGGGTGTCTTCCCAATGATTGACCACCCAGAAGGGCGTGGTAAGCAGCTAAGGCCGTCACGTATACCTTCCAAGTGGAGGGAGATAACCCTGCGGAGAATTGCTCCTGCAGAAATTCCAGAACTGTACCAATTGGGCAGTTGACTGGGTCCTGCAGTCGCTGTTCGCACCATGAAGCGAAAAGTTTCCACTTCAAGGCGTACTGTTTCCTAGTGGTGGGAGCTCTGGACTCGTGTATAGTCTCAACAGCCTCAGTTGAGAGACCAGATGCTAGGAGCTGTGCCCCCTCAGGGGCCATGCCCACAGCTTCCATAACTCTGGGTGGGGGTGCTTAGAATGGCGCCCCCCGCCTGAGAGAGGAGGTCCCTCCTGATCGGAATCTCCAGCGGAGAGCCGTCGAGGAGGGACACCAAGTCCGAGAACCAGCTTGTACAAGGGGCGTGAACCCCCTGACCCCCCTGACGCAGACACATGATGCCCCCTTAGGTCTGGAAGGAAGTGTGTCAGAGCTCGAAACACCAAGTTGATGTGCCAAAAGAGATGATGGCCTTCCCACAGACCCTGGGCAGAGCGGCCACTCATGACCGCTCCCCAGCCCGTGAGAGAGGTGTCCGTCGTTAGCATTACGCGACGACAAGGAGCCCCTAACGTCGGGCCTTGAACCAGGAACCAACGTTTCTTCCACATGTCTAAGGCACGTAAGCATCGCCGCGTGACCTTGATCATGCAAAGCGGATTCCCCTCGGGGAAAATCCTTTGGTTCTGAGCCACCACTGCAAGGGTCTCATGTACAGCCGTATCACGTTGGACGCCGCTGCCATCAGGCCCAACAGCCTCAGAAACTGTTTGACAGTGAGTGACTGGCCTTCTCTTACTCTCGTGACTGTCGTGAGGATTGACTCGATTCGAGCAGGAGACAGACGTGCCTGCATCGAGGTTGAGTCCCACACCACGCCTAAATAAGTGGTTCTCTGTAATGGAGAAAGAACACTCTTCTTGGCGTTTAGTCTTAACCCCAGCTCTCTCATATAGGCGAGGACGACATCTCGATGCCAAGCCACCATCTGCTCCGATTCAGCTAGTATTAACCAATCGTCGATATAATTGAGTATGCAGATGCCCTGGAGTCGCAGTGGAGCCAAAGCAGCATCCACACACTTCGTGAAAGTGCAGGGTGCAGGGTGAGAGTGACAGGCCGAAGGGAAGAACTCTATATTGGTATGCCTTGCCCCGAAAGCAAACCTCAGGAACTTCCAGTGTTGAGGGAGGATGGCAACATGGAAATAAGCGTCTCTGAGATCAATCGTAACAAACCAGTCCTCGGACTGGATCAGAGATACTATCTGCTTGATAGTGAGCATCTTGAAACGAAGCCATTTGATAGCGCGGTTCAGAAGACAGAAATCTAAGATCGGACGCAACCCCCCATCCTTCTACGGAACGATGAGTATCGGCTGTAGAACCCGGATTCTCTGTCGAGAGGAGGGACCACCTCGATGGTCTCCATCCTCAGAGAGTGTCTACTTCTGTTACATTACCAGAGCCTGCTTGGGGCCCACCACAGTGGGAATGACCCCGTTGAAACGAGGAGGACGAGAACCGAACTGGATTCTGTAACCTTCTCTACAATCTGCAGGAACCATTTTGAGATATTTGATAGAAGTTTCCAAGCTACCAGAAACTCTACTAAAGGAACCAGCCCCTCGAGGCTGGCGTCTGGTATTATTAAAGGAGCCAGTTCGGTGGTGCATGAGCGGAAACAGGCAGGTTAATATTCGATTCCGACCTGACAGCGCACTCGGGGGCGGCGAGCTCTACCGTGCCGTACAGTGCCGAGGCCAGAAGCTGGGAATCGCTCGGTCGGAGCTCACTGAGCCCGAGACCGAAGGGGTGGTGGCAGGGGGTTATCAATGACCTCATGAGGCACTGAGGGACAAACAGACCCGACCTGACAATGGTAGGGCCATTTCGCCGAGGTCCTCTTAGACAAACAACGGTCCACAGATCCGTTTTCGGTCTATAAGACCCCAACTGAGAGCATCGCCCCGACCACCGATCTTTCTGTGGAGGGGTGCGGGTTTGCAACGCTCTGTTTTTGAGACTGGCGAGCTTGATGGCCCCAACCCTGAGCAGGTCAGCGGTTATGCTTGTAACACCTACATGGTGTGCAAACATGCGCCAGCCTGACCTACCTCCGTATAAGCTTTCCCAGCCACACTCTATGTAAGCCTAACGGGCCTGGTGGGAAGCATCGGGGCCTTCAGGGACGATGCTGAGGGTGGGGAGAGATAGCTCGCAAGCATCTGATCCACCACTGGCATCGCCCCATATCCCTTATCATTCAGCCCCACGATGTTCTTTTGAATAATTCGAGACTGTGGGGCTGTAATACGGGATGAGTACGGTTTCTCCCAAGATTTTGACACCTCAGCATGGAGATCGGGGGAAAACGGAAGGCCCCCGTCGTGAAGGCTGTGATCTGGATTCCAGAAAACGCTCGTCTAATTACTTTTAGGATGAGCGTCCTGTTTCTAGGCTGGCCAAACAATATTTTATTTTGGCGAATGCACGAAACACACCCCATAATCACGAATCACACCTCATACGCGAGGGACTGTGGTGGCGAGTCCACAGTCTCCTCTGTCTCGACACTCATCACATCCACCTCCTCAGAGGAAGATAGATGAAGCGTCTGGCTCTCCTGTCTGGAGGGGGGGGGGGTGGTGGGGGGGGGGGAAAGAAAAAACCGCAGCGCGGGCTTCCGAACCGTGAGAGAGAGCCGCGGATCTAGCGGGTGAGGACCGAGAAAGGACGGGCCCGTCTCGGATCCCTCCGCTAAATCCACCCGCGATCCCCATGACAACAGTCTGCGCTGTGCCTCGGCAACAGCGGGACCGCTGCCAGTGGGATCACGAGCCTGGCCACTCTCATCAAACACAGCCAGGCGAGAGCGACTTGGGCGGAGACTGGTGCGCAGCGAGAGCTCGCAGCGATGGCAATCAGCTGCTCGAAAGCTGACCGTGCATGTTTCGCTCCTAAACAAACGACACACAAATCGTGTGTATCCCCCGCCGCCAGATATCGTGGGCAGGGAGAAAAACAGCGTTTGTAATGCCGTTCACTCGCCATACACGTTCTCATTGTTTTTTATATATGAGTGCTTCTGCGGACAGACAACAGTAAATAGACAAAACAGTACATACACAGAGCGCTACTGAAGGGCAAAAGCTGGTTTGCGGCCGGCCGGATGCGCTTTTATGCTTTCTAGTGCTTACGTCACCCCACTGGTGACGTCTCGCTGCTCCATTGGACAAATTTGACACGTGCTTCAGAACACGGTCACGCAAGGGCGTTCCCAAAGTGTTTAGACGCAGCTCGAGTTCCTGAAGGGGAACTGCTTTCTGGGATTGCAGTAACCGCTGCACCAGTGTCCCGTTTGAACTCAGTGTTTTGACCATTCAATCGGACCAGTTCAATCCACTCACTTGTCTCTATTAAACTCACTTCTCCCAGGAAAGCAAAGTCTTTCATGTTCTGCTCTTCTCGCTCCTGTGTGATGTCATTAACCGTTCCAGCTGACCAACACTGCTTTGCAAAATGTCCCTTTTTGTGGCATTTACAGCATTCCGCTTCACGTGCAGGGCACTCTCTCCACTTGTTTCTTTATATTTCCACATTATCCACACCCAGTTGATTTACTGTCTTTATCCACTTTGCTGGGTCCCCTTTGTTTTGGCCATTTCACTTTCTTTTGTGACTGTTTTGGTTTTGAACTTAAAGCATGAACGTCCCCTGCTATCCTGTATTCCAACGACAATTCTGTCTCTTATCAGTTCGTCTCTTAAGGCTCCATACGCACAATGTTCTGCCAGTGCATGTACAGCATTGATGAAAGCTTCTATACTCTCTCCTGCTTCTTGATTACGTCTGTTAAAACGTGCACGTTCAAAAACCACATTACATTTGCTTACACAATGTCGTGTGAACGCCGTTTTCTCTGTCTCGTATGACTTTTTCACCTCCTCAGACAGGAGAAGAACATTCAGGATATCTTCAGCTTCGTCACCGATGGTATACATAAATGTGTTAACCTGATATTCTTGTGACTGCTTGTCTAGACCTGATGCAATTCTATAACGCTCAAAGCGTCACATCCATTTGGGCCATTCACTCATATAGCTGAAATCAAACTTGCCTGGAGGCATCAGCGACGGCATCAGATGTGGGACACTTGCTGCTTCATCATCCATCGTCACCTCCTTTTATTTTTCTTGCTGTTTCTCACCAGCTCAACTGTCCTCTTTTCTCCATCTCACTCTCTCGCGACTTCTCTGATCTCCACTTTATCTCGCGTCTTCTCACAGCGCTTAATTTCGTATCAGTCCGCTTAAACGACATGCTCACACTCTCGCCAAGTACTGTACGGGATAGTACTAAACTGGTGTTCTTAAAGGCTGACACCATGTTATTTAAACGTGTAGGTAACGGAAAGAGATGGGAAGGACTACCATATATCATAGCAAAACTTTACTTCCTGTCCGTTCACTACCTCTGTGGCCGGGAAACCAGACCTTAAAATTATTCACATTGAAGACATTAAACATACGATTGCGATAATATATGGTTTATTTGTGTTTGTCATGTCATCTCCAGGTAATAAATAAAGTAAATGAACAATGCAGTGCTAATTGACATAGCGTTCAGGAACAGTATATGTTTGTAGATATAAAAAAAATCATTATTATGGGTTACTGTCCAGCAGTGTATCTGACTATCTTATCCAATTAAAAGATAGAACTAACAGAAAAGAAAAGTGCCTTACATCGACCAGTCAAAAGTTTTTGAACAGAAGATTTTAATGTTTTTAAGAATTATCTTCTGTTCACCATTACTATTTGACCAAAGAACACAAAAAGTAAAACTTTGAATAGTTTGCTATTTTAAATAACTTTTCTGTATTATAATTTATTTTAAAATGTAATTTATCCATGTGGTTTCAAAGCTAAATTTTTAGCATAATTACTCTAGTCACATGATCCTTCAGAAAATGTTCTAATATTTGATGCTGCTCAAAATAATAAATAAATACAATAAAGAACCATATGTGAAAAAAAGCTGAGTAATTTTTTTCAGGTTTCTTTGAGAATAGAAGTCAGCAGAAACAGCACTTATCTGAAATAGAAAATACATATAAATGTCTTGATCATCAATTTTGATTCAATTTAAAGCACCTTGCTAAATAAAGTATACTTCTATAATTTTATTTTCCCAAAAAAGTTTATATATATACTCAATGTTATATTGATAATTAATTAGAAAAGGTTCTTGCGCAGCAAATCAGATATTGAGAAGATTCTAAGGATATGTGACACTGAGGACGGAGTAATGGGCGGAAAATTTAGCTTTGATCACCAGCCAAAAATTACATTTGAAAATATTAACTAGAACAGTTATTTAAATAGTACAATATTCACAAACATTACGTGCTTTTGCGGTACTTTGGATCAAATAAAATGCAGGCTGGAGAAATAAGAGCTTCTTAACTTAAAAATTTACTGTTCAATACTTTGACTGGCAGGTATATTATATATACAGTGGTGTGAAAAAGTGTTGGCCCCCTTCTTGTTTTCTTATTTTTTTGCATGTTTGTCAAACTTTTATGTTTCAGATCATCAAACAAATTTAAATAGTAGTAAAAGATAACAAGTGAACACAAAGTTTTTAAATGAAGGTTTTTATTATAAAACAAAATCCAAAACTACATGGCCCTGTGTGAAGAAGTGTTTTGCCCCCTGTTAAAACTGTGGTTTATCAAACCTGAGTTAAATTTCTCTAGCCACACACAGGCCTGATTACTGCAACACCTGTTCGCAATCAAGAAATCTCATAAATAGGACCTGCCTGACAAAGTGAACTAGACCAAAAGATCCTCAAAAGATGATCATCATGCAGAGATCCAAAGAAATTCAGAAACAAATGAGAAATAAAGTAATTGAGATCTATCAGTCTGGGAAAGGTTATAAAGCCATTTCTAAAGCTTTGGGACTCCAGTGAACCACAGAGAGAGTTATTATTCACAAACGGCAAAAACATGGAACAGTGGAGAACCTTCCCAGGAGTAACCGGCCGACCAAAATTACCCCAAGAGCACAGCGCCGACTCATCCAAGAGATCACAAAAGACCCCACAACAACATCCAAAAAAACTGCAGGCCTCACTTGCCTCAATTAAGGTCAGTGTTCATGACTCCACCATAGGAAAGAGACTGGGCAAAAATGGTCTGCATGGCAGTGTTCCAAGACGAAAACCACTGCTGAGCTAAAATAACATAAAGGCTCGTCTCAGTTTGCCAGAAAACATCTTGATGATCCAAGACTTTTAGGAAAATACTCTGTGGACTGACGAAAAAGTTGAACTTTTTGGAAGGTGTGTGTCCCATTACGTCTGGCGTAAAAGTAACACTGCATTTCAGAAAAAGAACATCATACCAACAGTAAAATATGGTGGTGGTAGTGTGATGGGCTGGGGTGTTTTGCTGCTGCAGGACCTGGAAGACTTGCTGTGATAAATGGAACCATGAATTCTGCTGTTTACCAAAAAATATTGAAGGAGAATGTGCGGCCATTTGTTCGTGACCTCAAGCTGAAGCGAACTTGGTTCTGTAGCAGGACAATGATCCAAAACACACCTGCAAGTCCACCTCTGAATGGTTGAAGAAAAACAAAATGAAGACTTTGTAGTGGCCTAGTCAAAGTCCTGACCTGAAACCTATTGAGATGCTGTGGCATGACCTTAAAAAGGCGGTTCATGCTCGAAAACCCTCCAATGTGGCTGAATTACAACAATTCTGCATAGATGAGTGGACCAAAATTCCTCCACAGCGCTGTCACAGACTCATTGCAAGTTATCGCAAACGATTGATTGCAGTTGTTGCTGCTAAGGGTGGCACAACCAGTTATTAGGTTTACTTTTTTGTGGGCGCGGGGGGGGCGGGGGTTTAGGGGGCAAACAATTTTTCACACAGGGCCATGTAGTTTTGGCTTTTGTTTTCCCTTAATAATAAAAACCTTCATTAAAAAAACTGCATGTTGTGGATCAGTGTGTTACTTTTACTAAATTAAAATTTGTTTTGAGATCGGAAACATTAAGTGTGATCAAACATGCAAAAAATAAGACAATCAGGAAGGGGTCAACATTTTCACCCATGTAATATATATATATATTAATATCTATTACGCTTGATAGGGGTCGATATGCTAAATTTTTTTATTGTCCTATGTCAGCCTGTGAGACGCTGATAATTATGGGCTAATCATTGGCAAGTATTTACTTCGTTCCTGCAGACGTGAACCAACCCAGGTAAAGCTAAAAGCAGACTAATTTTGGTAATATGATCTGATTTGGATACATGATAAACACAATGAATAGACAATCGTACAGGTTACTAAAATAATGTTACATTCCTCAGTATTCAAAAAGCAGCTACAGCAAAAACGCGGCAAAGAGCATTACATACCAAGAACATGCATCACAAGAGAAAACAGGGTGTTCCTGCACAACCGGAGGTGCTAGTGTCAGGACCGCAGTTATAGCGACCAGTATTTAATTTGTAACAGCGCCACCATACGAATTGGATAATATAGCGGATGGCTGCAGTTGTCAGGACGGCATTCTAGGCCCGGTGGTTTAGTTTAGTAAGTGTAACTGTTGTTAAAGAATTGAATCTCAGGAAACATTTTTTTTTCTTCAATTGTGATTGTGATGATAAATGCATCAGATGTTAATTAGAATGTGTGTAATACCTGCTTTGAGTTAACGATTTTAAATTTAAATGAATTTACACTTAAAATCTAAGTGAAAAATGTATTTCAGTCTTTAAACTACTGAAAAAGTGGAGTACCTTAAGTCTAAGTTTCTTGAAATATACTGTATATTGATTCGATCCCCTTAAGTTTAACTAGCTCATTATAGGTATAATAAAGATGGAATCAAATGAAATAAGCATTTGCAGTCACTAAATTACAGCCAGATATTTAAAAGTTTGTAGAGAGGCAAGACACAAGAATGCATATTCAAGAAGCATATTTATATACTGTATCTACTCAGTTTTGCAATCAAAACTAATACAACCTCATAACAAAGACCCCTTTCCATCAGTTGCTGCAGGGACAGAAAGATGGTAGGCTTCAACGCCTGAGAGAAAGAAAAAAAGAGAGAGAAAGAGAGAGAGAGAGATGGAGGGAGAATTAAATAAGAAACATTTGCTTTAACATGTTTAACTCTGTAATATATATTTCTGATTTAACACTTATGCACTGTTGGGGTTGTAAAGAGAGAGAGAGAGAACCAAACAGAATAATAATGGCACTGACATCTAACTCCAAACTCCAAATATAAGTATATAAGAGCAAAACCCACCAACAGAATGTTCTCTCTTCTTTCCTCAATAGTTTGTCAATCCGGTAACACTTTCTATGAAACCTGTATTTATAATAAATCATAAGGGTATTCGTAAGGCATTATAATGAATGGGCCCCCATTAAAGCAGTATCAAAAGTAATAATATGTGGATCATCTCATAAATAATCATAACATTTATAATACATTATAATACTTACGCATTTGTGGTTATAACTTTTAAGAGTATGATTACGTATAACACACAATGAATACCATAATAAATCCACTTAATTTAACATGGATTATCTTGACATTGTTTATTTAAGATCTGGACAGTATCTTACTACATCTTGTGACTGGTTAGGAGTGGTTGAGTATTGTTTTGAGCGTTTCCTGTGAGGTTAATATTAATTTAGATGTGAGCTAGTTTAAGATCAGTTGTAATACTTTCAAATGAAAAAAATGCAACATGTTTTTTTTTTTATTAGATTACATTTTATTTTGATGGTCCCCTTAGTCTATGATTATAAAGCTACGTTGCACCCTACTGTCACCCTCAACTTCCTTGAGTCTCCGCGGCTTGTTAAGGTTAGGGTTGGTCGAATAAGTGCTGTCTTGCCAAGTTGCTTATAGTGATTCGAATTATCTGTTTGGGACACCATCAAAATCAAATGTTAGCAGATATTAAGCAGACTTATACTAATACTCTAATGATTGCTAGTTGATATGTAGTCGCAGAGTTACTTATCAACAGTTGTCTAAAGGATACCATCAAAATAATCAAATTGATATTACAATAAAAAATACATCTGATCTGATATCAGATCTTATGGCTGTTGCGACACCCAATGATTATTATTATTATTTATAAGTGGTTTTGTCTGCTTTAAGTACAGTGAAGTTACTTCACTTAAAGCAGACAAAGAGCACTTAATAACAATACGACCACATTAAAGCATTTTGGAATGTTTTCATGAAGACTTTGTATTTGTTATTTTACAGTATAAAGACAAATTAAGACGTACTAAGTTATTGTGCAGATCTTAAACAATTGCAAGATATGAGACCTATAATACATTACAACTATGAGAAATATAATCCATTGTAAAAGTGGATTCAACGTGTTCATTGTGTTATAAATCATCATACACTTAACCACAAATAAATATTATAATACATTAAAACTGTTCTTACAAATATTTATAAGATGATGCAACATACTACAAGGTTTCGTATAATGCATTATTCATTCCTTATAATGCTTTAAGAATAACCTTATAATGTATTATAAATACAGGCTTCATAGAAAATGTTACCATCAATCCTTCTATTAAAATCTTCCACTTCACTGAAATAGTTATCAGAGAACAATCACTGTTGGGTTAACAGAAATATCAGTAACAAAAGGTGCACTGTGCATTGTGCAGAAATAATTCATATTCTACTCTGACCTTTAATGATAATCCGGACCAGAAAGGAAGATCTGCTCAGCCTCCTGCAAGGAGAAATCCTGTAGGACAGCCAGGGCATATATGAAGGCCTGTGAAAAAAAACAGTTAATTTAAGTATACTATTATAGCACTACTGAACAGCAAGCCATTATACATTGGTCTATACACGAGTAGCACCTACATGCAGTTTATACAGTAGATTTTGTAAGTGCAGGAGCAGGACACTCACAAACACATCACATGGTCCGCATACCTCTGCACCTCATCTGTGAAGCTCAGTGGTGGTATGTGTCAAATGCGCACCTCTTCAGAGAGGCAAACAGGCCAGTTCCTCGCTTGCGAGGTAGAAGGCCTCGAGGAGGAGGTTAGTTATGAGCAACTTAGAGGGCTTCCCGTTGAGTACTGTGGGAAAACCATGCTGCAAAAACAGTTATTTGAGGGAGAATGGATAAATTAAGAAAAAGCTACATCATTTGCAGATAGTTTTAAAACAAAAATATTGGTATGTATTAATAAGGGCCCTTGCGTGAACCTTACTATGAGGTTGGTTTGTAATGATGAAAATTGTGATACATTGGTTACGTACCAATAAATGCCCTAAGATACCTGTAAATTCACAATGAAGTCCAGAAGTCTCTTAGCTCGGCAGGAGCTAAGGCAGCCTGAATGTGGATTTCTTCTGAGATAGCAATCTGTACACTGGCTGAAGAGCTCCTTGGACAAGTGTTGGGCCTCAGCCAGCCAGAAGGCAACCGCTGACCATGCCTTCCAAACATAGCAACAATATTAATCTTAAAGTAATGCCCAAAGACAGGCTAATAGCACATCTTGTGGTGCAACCAAGCAATGAGACCAGTTTAATTATGAAAGATGATTTACACTTAACTAATATGCTAAAACAGTGAGTATCAAACAAGTTTTCACACTAAAACAGTAAGCTACAGGTAAATCTGACACATCAACATGCTTTTATCAACTTTTTAAGTTTAATTCATGTGCTGGCTAGATTTACTTATTGTAGACGTTATGTCAACAAGGTTTATTATTTATTATGTCAAATCATGGCCACGAATTAAGAACATCTAATAATCAATAAAACTGGCAATTGGAAATTCATTATTATTTCTTAGCAGTTCTCACGTTGGCTACGTAAACTTTGCATCGTTTAAAGGTTATAAAATAAAACTTAATTGAAAATCGGTAAAGTTACTCACTGATTGCTGTCCATGTCGTCCATCTTTAGTGATCCAATTTGGTAGGTGGCGCTGTTACAAAAGAATAGGGTCCTAGAACTGCGGTCCTAGAACTGCATATATATATAAGATATATATATATATATATCTAGATATCATAAGTATATATATATATATAGTAATCATTACATTCGGTCCCCGGCCTCTTTGAAATGATGGCTACGCCTGCCTGATCGCCATAATTTGTAGGAGCAAGTGGATTAAATGATGGTCAATGAAAAGCAAGTGAAAAGTAAGTTAATGAACTGCAATGGATTTATATAAAATGGATATCTAGATTACATTATGTACACACATGTATTAGATGTGTGAACGTGATTTTTAAATGTTTCTTTTTTTTATCTTTTCTTTCTTTTCTTCAGAGAAAGGTTTAGGCAAAATGTTCCACTTTGAGTAATGGCCCAAAGTAATTAAAAACCATAACCATCTGATTAAAACTTTGTCAGCAGTTGAGTAACTTCACCACAAGAGGTCAGAACAATCATGTATTATTCACAGCGCATTTACACACGCACACACTTAACTATATAGTAGGCTACATACTCTGTTATGCAATACAGGTTTTCTATGCGTTTGATATTTGCATTCTTTTTATATGCCCCAAGAATGCGCTTTCAGCCCAAAAATGCAACACTTTAAAATATATACCAATACGAAGAGACATTAGAGGTGTTTGTGTTGCGTAAACTCTTACGTGGAGCTCGGCCAGTAAACTCAGCGGTGAAACTTCAAACTCAGTGCAACTGTTTGGATCGCAAGCTAGGGAAGCGTGAACGAGATTGATTTCAAAGTATGCCTTAATTGAAGGCATATTATATATCTATAATTATATAGATAATATGAGATATTACATAACATTGGGGAAAAAAAGTATTTAGTCAGCCAACCAATTGTGCAAGTTCTCCCACTTAAAAAGATGAGAGAGTCCTGTAATTTTCATCATAGGTATACCTCAATATGAGAGACAAAATGAGGGGAAAAAAAAAATCCAGAAAATCACATAGAAGGATTTTTAAAGAATTTATTGCAAATTATGGTGGAAAATAAGTAATTTGGTCAATAACAAAATTTCATCTAAATACTTTGATATATACCCTTTGATGGCAATGACAGAGGTCAAACATTTTCTATAAGTCTTCACAAGGTTTTCACACACAATGTTGCTGGTATTTTGGCCCATTCCTCATGCAGATCTCCTCTAGAGCAGTAAGTTGGGGGCTGTCGTTTGGCAACTCGAATTTTCAGCTCCCTCCACAGATTTTCTATAGTATTGAGGTCTGGAGACTGGCTAGGCCCCTCCAGGTCCTTGAAATTCTTCTTACGAAGCCACTCCTTCGTTGTCCGGGTGGTGTTTTTGGGATCATTGTCATGCTGAAAGACCAGCCACGTTTCATCTTCAATGCCCTTGTTGATGGAAGGAGGTTTTCACTCAAAATTTCATGATACATGGCCCCATTCATTCTTTTGTCGTCCTGGTCCCTTTGCAGAAAAAAAGCCCCAAAGCATGATGTTTCCACCCCATGCTTCACAGTAGGTATGGTGTTCTTTGGATGCAACTCAGCATTCTTTCTCCTCCAACACGAACAAGTTGAGTTTTTACCAAAAAGTTCTATTTTGGTTTCATCTGAACATATGACATTCTCCCAATCCTCTTCTGGATCACCAAATGCTCTCTAGCAAACTTCAGAAAGGCCTGGACATGTACTGGCTTAAGCAGGGGGACACGTCTGGCACGGCAGGACTTGAGTCCCTGGCGGCGCAGTGTGTTACTGATGGTAGCCTTGTTACTTTGGTCCCAGCTCTCTGCAGGTCATTCACTAGGTCCACCCGTGTGGTTCTGGGATTTTTGCTCACAGTTCTTGTGATCATTTTGACCCCACGGGGTGAGATCTTGCGTGGAGCCCCAGATCGAGGGAGATTTTCAGTGGTCTTGTATGTCTTCCATTTCTAATAATTGCTCCCACAGTTGATCTCTTCACACCAAGCTGCTTACTATTGCAGATTCAGTCTTCCCAGCCTGGTGCAGGTCTACAATTTTGTTTCTGTTGTCCTTTGACAGCTCTTTGGTCTTGACCATGGTGGAGTTTCGAGTGTGACTGTTTGAGGTTGTGGACAGGTGTCTGTTATACTGATAACAAGTTCAAACAGATGCCATTAATACGGGTAACGAGTGGAGGACAGAGGAGCCTCTTAAAGAAGAAGTTACAGGTCTGTGAGAGCCAGAAATCTTGCTTGTTTGTAGGTGACCAAATACTTATTTTACTGAGGAATTTACCAATTAATTCTTTAAAAATCCAAAAAATGTGATTTTCTGGATTTTTTTCCCATTTGGTCTCTTAGTTGAGGTATACCTATGATGAAAATTCAGGCCTCTCTCATCTTTTTAAGTGGGAGAACTTGCACAATTGGTGGCTGACTAAATACTTTTTTGCCCCACTGTATATATATTATGGCTTTTTTTTCTTTTTTTTTACTTTTGCTTATTTTAAACTTGTCATGTTTTTTTTTCTCCATATAGCCATAAAACAGCATCATATTATTTCAGTCAGTTTAAGTATTAAGGCTATGTTGTGTATTGTACAACCATTTTTTCTCCTAAGATTAAGAGAACATAATTCATACATGTGCACACATTAAAGAATTGTCTGGCACAAACACAGTATGCTTTACACATTTTTAATTGACAAAACGAGGTTTATCAAATTGTTCCCAAACCAAAAAAAATCAAGAAACTAATAATGCCAAAAAAGACTCCTACTTGGAGATCCCTTCCCAGACCCAAACACCTCCATTCATGCCAGGTCCACCCTTTAACATGAGGCTTCCATGATCCAGGTGCATTAAGAGGAGGCGAAGCGGCCCAGCCGTTCCCAAGATCAATCAGCATGTGCAGTGATGTGGAGACCTTTATCTCTGTTGCTGACAGGGCAAGGCTTTTTGGCATCAACAAGTGGTATTAGAGTGTAAGTTAGTAATCTTCCACATCCTCTCTCCCTCTGACCAACATGAATTGGACATCAAAAAAAGAAACAAATCTGTGCAGTCAAATACAATGGTACATGAAAAAAAAAAATAGTGTTCAGAGTGTGACCCGACACAAACCCGTCTTAAGTGTGGGGTATATTTGTAGCAATAGCCAAAATTGTATGGGTCAAAATTATAGATTTTTTTATGCCAAAAATCGTTAGGATATTAATTAAAGATCATGTTTCATGAATATATTTTGTAAATGTCCTATTGTAAATATATTAAAACTTAATTTTTTGATTAGTAATGTGCATTGCTAAGAACTTCATTTGGACAACTTTAAATGCGATTTTCTTAATATTTAGATTTTTGCACCCTCATATTCCAGATTAGACAAATAGTTGTATCTCGACCAAATATAGTCCTATCCTAACAAAGTTTTATTTATGCAGCTTTCAAGAGATGTATAAATCCGATTTCGAAAAATGACCGTAGATGGTTTTGGTCCAAATTTTGCCAATGTTAGTAGTTTAAACTATGGGGTATATTTACAAAGCTTAAATGTATGCGTCAGTTAAGATGTGAACAATCCAGTACTGATTTCTTCTCTTTTTGTATGGTGAATAATGAATCACGTACAGCATATAGTTTTCAAACCGGGTGAACTTGTTGAATGGTGAATGGTGTTTATGAACAAATCTTTGAAGTTAATGATAAACACATGTTTACTTCCATGTTTTCCAGATGTAACAGATACTCTTGACTGTTTGCAGGCTTCAGAACAGCACATCATTGATTGCGTTAACTTACTGAATGTAGGCTATACAAATTATATAGATGTAAAATGTTGATGAACCAGGTTTTAATGGAACTGCAAGGTGCTCATGAGCTACGAATGCAAATACACTGCAAAACGTGGCAACCTGTTATTCCTAGAGCTATTTCTATCTGTTTTAACCCATATGATGTACTTTTGGTGGTTAAATGAATGTATTTAGGTTGATTCAACAATATTGCCTAATACTGGCTTTTAATATAATCAGTTAACATAGATGTTACTGTTTTAGGTACAATGTTCAGGGTACAAATTAAATTGAACAAATGCATAAAAAAAATCTTACAATAAAAATAAAGCAAGTTTACATGATCTAATATAAGCACAACTCTTTAATTATATTAATATATCTATATATTAAGATCTATATATATATATATATATACCACACTGAAATGGTATATTATGATGAAAATATATATTTATCCATAGTATAACTAATTTTATACTCATTAGTTTAATGTCTGTCCTTATTATATGATTGTTGTTGGTTATTAGTATAGTAATAAGTAATTTGACATAAATATGTTGTTTCATTAGAATTCTTCATAATAATATAATAATAAAAGACATAATGTGAGGATGTAATAAAAACAGTAAATAATACTAATACTACTACTAATAATAATAACAACAATTATTATTATTATTATTATAGTAGTATAGTACTAATAACCAAGTTATTATTATTATTAATAATAATAATATAATAATAAATAATAATGATGATTCGATCATTAATAATAATAATACTAATACTAATAATAATAATAATAATAAAATTAATAAATTAGTATTATTATATTATTATTCTTATTATTACTTATGATTTATTATTATTACGGTAGTTAGTCAGTAGTAGTTGTTAGTAGTTTGGCGTTAGGTAGTAGTTTGTTAGTAGGTGTTGTGTTATTATTTTAGATTATATAGTAATGTAACAATTAATGAATGTGTATTTTTTTATTTGTTAAATATAATATTGGAATTAAATAATTAATAGATTTGTGGACCACAGATGGAATTAAATGTGTGCGAGAGTAGAGTTAAACATGCTTGCTTTGTATGAGTGTTTTACACACGCACCCGTTGAAGCAGTGGGCCGCAGTCACCACCCAGTTTGGAGACACCAGTGACCCTCCACAGGTGTGCTGGCCACTGTTCTGCCAGGAGGACCTGCCACGGCCAGTCTCAATGACAGCGGTCCGTCCGCTACAAATCCGGTCTGGTTTCGGACGACCCACACCTTCGACAAAATAAAAGTAAATCAAAACCCTAAAGCAAAAATGGGTCTGTCTATAGAAAAGAATATATGATATAAACATTGTATGTTCTAAAAGAATTGGATAATACAAATATATGTCATAAATATATAAATATATGTCAACCCTAACACATTATTTCACACATTGAAGGAATAGTTTAACCAAATGTGAAGCTACATGTCCACAGTTCTCTACTTGTTCTCTTTCTTTAAAACATGTTTTGGCATGTTAAATTGCTCAGTCCAGATGACTGACTGTGTCAGTGAACACATTTGATGTTGTATTGCTAGTTTTGTGCTTGTTGTAATTATCCATTTGTTTCATTATTGACTAATGCCCTAATTGGCTGTTGGATTAGGACTCCATAGTTACCTGAGCATGTTAACGTGACAACTGCTCCCTGACTGCATAACTTACTGAGAAAGAGAGAGAAAACATAAGAGAATGTGAGAATGCTTAAAACCAAAACTAATATTTGCTACAGCAACCCAAACAAATATTTGCAAATTAACTTAATTCATACTTAACATTTGACAACCAGAAAAATGCCAAAAACTTTTGTCTAATTTGTAAACAACATATTTATTGTTTCATCATTTAAAAACCTTTTTCTGAAATGTTTAACTTTCAAGGCCGCTGTATGTACAAAGGTAGAGAGTATAAATATACTCACAGATCTGATACGGTCAACTGGAAGGTCTGGGGTTTTGATGAGCCCACCATACAAAAAGACATCTTCAGATCAGATGGCAAAATACCCACTTGAACTGTGCTGAAAGTGGGTTTACTAAAAACAGAAAAAAATACAAGACAATGAAATTGAGATCAAATGATGAGCTGGATTCTTAGATTTATTTAGCAGTCTAAAATATTCATAGAAGTAACGAATCCAAAACAGGGTTATTATAGTTAACTAAAACTGGAGCCTCAAAGAAAACTTTATCGGAAATAAAATAAACTGTAACAGAAAATAAAAATATCAAAAAAGTTATTTTATTTCGCTAGTTGCAAGGCATTTCTCATTTATTTAGTTAACATGCATATTGTAAAATCTAAAAGAACGCAACACTTAAATGAAATAAAAATTAATAAAAACTACATAGACAATAAAAAATTACCAACACAATTACTAAAA
>JADLZN010007795.1:0-104587 GCA_018155175.1 Sinocyclocheilus anophthalmus
AACTCATTCTGACTGGAGGTTTTCAGCAGCAGGAAACTATAAAGACCCAGGCTATATATTCTCTCCTAGCCTATAAAGGGCAAAATAAGGAAACTAAACAGGAAGGATACAGACAGGAAGCAGGGATTGTGGGTTTATCCAGAGGCAGGTTTTCTGTGGCAGTAATGAGAGAGTCACACTGGTCTCTCTCTCCGTTTCCTGACTTGTTTTAATGCTTTTTCTTTGAATGACCAGAACTGTATATATGTGTTTCTTATTACAAAGAAAACACCGTCAAAACAGGAAGAGACAAAAAATGTGATGAAATGATGGAGGACAAATTAATGAACCAGAAAATAGACTGAAGCTATAAAACCATATGTAAGAATATAAATTATATTTCTTCGAATCTGATTGGCAGAAGTAGTTCTGCACACAAAAGGTTTTTTAATACACTTTGGGCCTTATTTTAACGATCTAAGCGCATGGCCTAAAGCGCACGGCACAGGTCGGTGGTCTAAAAGGGTTGCCCCTATTCTCTTAATGAGTAATGGGTGTGTTTTTTGGTCATAATGTGCAATAAACCAATCAGAGTCTCATCTCTCATTCCCTTTAAGAGCCAGTTGCGCTTATGCCATGGCGGATTCGAGCAAATAGGTAGCCTAATTCTAATACATGCAATGACTATCCATTTTGACATTTAGGCATTTTTATATTTATGTAGTCTACACAATAATAATCTTTTACATTGTAATCTTTTAATTTTTCATATTTGGCATGTTTGTGTGCTGCTGCGTGTCCCTGTGTGTGTAATAAGCAGAGTGTACGCGCTTTGTGAACCCGCCTATAGGCGCATATTACTAAAGCGATCCTTAAATAACACACAAAAAAAATACTGTGCCATTGACTTTAGACCAGGTTTTAGTTGGTCAATGACGCAGTCTATTTCAGTTGCCTCAGAATAGCAACGTGCCAACAATGCGCCTGAACACACCTCATTTTCAGACCAGCGCACACCCATGAGCGCCCAAATGGGCGCAAGTGCATTTGCTATTTAAACAACGTTTATTTTATTTTATTTAGTTTTGTTTTGCATTTTTATTCCTTACAGTACTTCCCCAAAGTAAATAGTGATTTGATAAATTTTTTCTGCCAAAAAAAAAAAATAATAAGAATAATCATTTTCAGATAAATTTTTTTCCATTGTATAGTAGTTACAACATTTATAAAGAATTTGCTATTTCGTATTGCAGTAGAATCCAGCAAAAAATTGTGAAATATCAAACTTTTTTAAGACACTATTTTAAACTATGTGTGTGTGTGTGTGTGTGTGTGTGTGTGTGAGTGAGTGAGTGAGGGAGGGTGTGAGAGAGAGAGAGAGAGAGAGAGAGAGGAGAGAGAGAGAGAGAGAGAGAGAAAAATATATAGAGAGAGAGAGAGAGATTCATGCTTAAAGGGATAGTTCGCCCAATTTTTGTTTATAATTCAAAATTAAAAGGTTATGTGTGGTTCAAGTGACAAAAATCATAATTGCAATTTTCATTGTTGCATAAACGGATTTTTAAAGATTTTTAAAAAAAGGGAAGGATGGAGACATGAGACTGACTGTGAGAAACTGCAGCAGAGGAACCCGTGGTGCATGTCGTATCAGGGTGTCCCATTCACGCTCACCCTCTATTGTCCTGCTGTGGCCGTTTCACCCGTGGAGAATTTCCCGGGTCATGGAACGTTGCACACTAACCAGACTTTTTAATAACTGATTAACTTCTTGCAACAAACAATGCGGCTTATGCGACAGAAATGTCAATGCGTCAGTCCGTTTAAAGGAGGATTTTCCATTGGAATGATGTACTCTGACATCACTACATTACATGTGCTGAACAGGACTCAGGGAAGCATTCAAACGTTCCCAAATCTCAGGAAAAGGCAGCTCAAACAGATGTGCAAAAGAGAGCAGTGACTGGAAAAACTGTAAAAAGGGATAAAACAGGGTGACTGCGAGAGCCAGATGAATGAGTCTGATGAACTGTCAAGATGACGATGACGAACGTCAAAACGTAAAACAGATTTACTTCAAAATTATATCGGGTAATGATTTTCAGATCACTGTTGTTTAACTATCATACAGCAACATGCAACAAAACCAACACTAGAAACTACATGGAAAAAATCCAAAAAAACAATCAGCATTGTGAAATTAAAAACTGTATGGACGAAAACAGGTCCAGGAATTTCAGCCCAGAATCACAAGGAATTAAAACAAATACGTTAAGTCTGGAATACACTATACAACTTTTAAAATCTGAACAGATTTGAAAACACTGGACATCATACACGTACCATCTTTGTAATAGTCAAACAGGAATCACTGTCTATCATACACTAAACGACTGAGGATCACACACTACCAGACTTTAAAGTTGTTCCGATCACAACAAAGCCAGAGAGAAGCGTTCAATCAGAGTCTGACACCGTGTCTACACCGGAAGCGCGACAACTGTTGTGCAGCTAAAGTCTGTCTACAATGGACGTGACAAGCGAACATTAAAAATCATTGAACTTTGTGTCAGTACGTCATAAATAGAAGGAGGCAGCAGTTTACTGTCGGGATTTTTTGTGTCGCGCCGCATCCAGTGTAGACAGCATCACTGATTATAATGAGTTCTATAGCATTTTGTTGCATCAAGTCGCACTGAGTCTGTGACCATCATACACTACATGATTTTCTATGAAATCGGTCTACTCAAATCTGCAGACTGGCTCTGACTTTTGGCAAATAGTGCACCTTCTCCAGACAGACGGGGTGGGGGGGGGGGGGATTACTTTGAATCCTGTATTTATTTAATTATTTTCTGACAATTAGATTTATTTTACTGCATCAACAAAAACATATTATTTTGTAATTTTAGTTATTTACAAAAAGGTATAAAGAATGAGTTGCTTATATAGATATCTATATATATTATTATTGCATTAGCGTTTGCCTTATAGTAAACAGAAATTCATAAAAAGATTGTAAAATGTTACTTAAAACAATGTGTGTGTGTGTTGCTGTTGTGTGTGTGCGCGCGTTTTTTGACAAATTGAGGAAATAAATTTGTATAATGACAAAGGTATGACAGGTATTACAGGGAGAAGGTGACTTTTCAGGACATTAACCCATGTCCCCACTTTTCAAAACACTTATAAATCACACAGAATGGAGTGTATTGAAAATCGAAAAAGTTTCCTGTAAGGGGTAGGTTTAGGGTTAGGGTTGGTGTAGGGCAATAGAATATACGGTCGGTACAGTATAAAAACCATTACGCCTAGGGGATGTCCCCACTTTTCACAAAACAAACCTGGGGGTGTGTGTGTCTTGGTGTGTGTGTGTGTGTGTGTGTGTGTGTGTGTGCATGCTAAAAGCTCTTGGTGCATAAAGAGATCTGTAAAGTTGCAAAGACTAAAGTCTCAAATCCAAAGAGATATTCTTTATAAAAGGAGTCAGCCACCCCTACCTAAAACGGCTCGATCTAACACGCCCCCACATATCTACGTCACGATGTTGGAAGATTTGCATAACGCTGCCCAAAATGTTCAAGCAAAGAAAGAAGGCGTAACTTTATTCTCGCTGTAGTATTGTTGCCGCTGCCGCCATATCCTGAAGACGCTGTGTGCTTCGTTGCGAAACTACTTTGTTTGGTCTTCCAAAAAGGGACACGACTAGAAATCAGTGGTTAAGGTGTATTTACAACACTGTTCCAGAAGAGTACAACCCAAATATTCAGATGTGTCCAGAACATTTTATGGAGGACTGTTTACTGTCTCTGGGAGATAACGTTAGACTAAATTCCGGCAGGTTCTGCACTCACGTAAAGGAAGTTTAATTTAAAGGAAAAATTTTTTTGGGGAATTTTGCCACGATGATTCAAACGCGAGTTTTGGCAGGTAGAGTAGCACTGTGTTTGTTTCATTTCCCTGATTACAAATCAGACAGGTTGTTATGTTTACGCGGCGCGATTGCAGGAAACGCAACACGTAAAAAGACAGTATAGGTTATTATAATCTGTAATTATGTCCCCATTGGATGCAAAAAATGCCTCGTTTGTAATGGGTTTTAATGTTTTTCTCTCGTCGCTCCGGCCGGACACGGCATCAAAAGTATGGTGAGGGGCAAACTTTATATATGTAATTATATTACCCGGGCCCCGTATGTTGTTTTGGTTTGAGTCTTATTTCTTTTTGTTTGTGATTTGTATATTTGGTGTACTGTTGCTAATTCCTCAATAAAGGGAAGGAAAAAAAAAAAGTATTGTGAGGGGCATAACATTTCCATCTCACGCTTGAGGTATTCGGCCAATCACAACGCACTGGACAGCTGGCCAATCACAGCACACCTCGCTTTTCAGACCGATGAGCTTTGTAAAAATCGACGCGTTTCAAAAGGCGGAGGCATAGAGGATAAACAATAATGTACAGGATGTGGAAAATAATGTGTTTTTTAACCTTAAACCACATAAACACCAAAATACACCAAATAATGTTATTTTTAGCAACATCATATGACCCTTTAAAGGAACTGTCCACCCTTTTTTTCCAAATGATCTAAGGTTTTTTGTATTTTATTACCTTAGAAGGAAGCTGCTAGGGATTTTTTCATTCATTCATTATTATATTTTCCATTGTCCATTGGAGGTACTTTTAGTAATTTGTTGTGTGCATTATAGTTTTTTTTTTATATGATCATACGTTTGTTATTGATTTTTATTTCAGTTTTAACTAACCTTAGTATGTTGTGTATACTAAATGAAAATGATAGTATACGTTTTTATAGTCTTTAAGTTAGCAAATATGTTTTTAATTGTTTTCAATTAGTTTCAGTTTTAGATACTATTAATAACCATGGTGTGGATTATGGACTAGCTTTGGCTTTTCCTGTTGACTTGAAAGGTGATGCTTCCTGCATTAAGTGTCTGTTGATTGCCTTTCATTTTTAACCAGAAATGTGCACGCTGTTTTTCTGATGTTCACTGAAGTTTTCCATGTCTTTTTATCAGTTTGCCAAAATTCAGTCACTTGAAATGTGTCCGTTTTGGACTCATAAATGTGAGACCCATAAATGTGAGATATATGAATACGACAAAAAACAAAACCGTCGTGGGACTATATTCAAGGCATTCATTCCTGAACTTTCTACCATCCAATACTGATAATGAAATCACTGGTTGATACGGCCCGATCTCAATAAAGTTTACACACATTTTCAGTCCATTCATTGGATCTCGCTCTGAAGGCACCCGCTTATGTTTACATGCACAATTTTTGTTTCAATCCGACTGAATCCATTCCGATTGATGAATCTGAATGTAGTGTTTACATGAATGCTAAATAAAGTGATCGGGTTATTGTGCGCGTTTATATGTCACAAACTTCAAATCGGAATAGATTTTTTTTTGACATGCGCACACTGCACAAATATAGAGTTTCTCACAGTTTGCACATAATAACCATTCCCCTATCCCCTACACTGTTTCTATATTTATTTTTAACAGAAGAATGAATATTTATCCATTTCTGAGTATACTGTACTCTCATGATAATAACACTGGGTATGTTTTAAAAGAAAACACTATTTCAATTCAATGTGTTACTTGCTAGTAACTGTTTATAAACATTTTTTCAGAGTTTATGCTGCTGACTATGTTAGACTGATATTTCACAGACCCATTGGCTGAATTACTCAATAATCACGATGAAATGGAGCATGTACAATGTCAAACACATGTTTTACAGCTACGAGAGCGTCGTAAAACATAGACATGTGACCATGGATAAACTGTAGCTCACTTATCTTAAAGTCGTGTGGATGAATTACTACTACTACTACAGAGTTTCCCAGCCCTGCTAACCAGGATCAGGTCAAGGTGAGTTTTAGCAGTCATTATGTTCTGTGAACTACAGCACAACACAAATCAGAAAACAAAACCATTTAAAATGAATTTGAACCATAAATTGTTTAACTCTATGTGGGGAAAGAACATCAAAAATTAAAAGAAGTATAAACAGAAGTTGTGCATAAACTTCTTGTCTTCATTCAGTTTTGCCTTCATGTTTTACATTGTGTAAACCAGAAGGAGCCAAGGGATATTTTAAGCACAAAGGTGTTTGCCCCCCGTGTCCTCCAGCTAATGGCCCATTAAATGAACTAATATAAAGCTCAGCACACAGGATGGGATAGGAAAAAAATTAGCTGAGCAATTCTATAGATATAATTTACGTCCACTTTAATAGCTTTAAAACAGGCTGATAAATGAAGCATACAAAGCAATGGCTGCATACTAATGAACCATAAAGGTGAACAGCATGTTGTTAGTGGAGTCTGGTCAGAGAGGCCAACTCTGTAATTCCTACACAGACAAGCAGATTTTCAGAAAGTGGTACTGGAGAGGAACAAACTGAAAGCAGTAACACTTAAATCCAAAAATTTAAATTTGTAGAAAATTTACTCGGGTTATTCAAGATAGTTGAGTTTGTTTCTTCATGGAAACAGATTTGGAGAAATGTATAGCATTACATCACTTGCTCACCAGTGGATCCTCTGCAGTGAATGGGTGCCGTCAGAATGAGAGTCCAAACAGCTGATAAAAACACCACAATAATCCACAAGTAATCCACACCACTCCAGTTCATCGATTAATTTCTTATGAAGAGAAAAGCTGTGAAACAAATCCATCAAGGCATTTTTAACTTCATACAAGTCCTCTATCCATAATATTGCTTTCTTCAGTGAAAAAGTCATCTCTTCTGAATCAGGAGAGACATGTGCACATATCACATACCACTGATAAGAAAAAACACCAAAACACTTTAAACAAATATGTCGGTGGATTTTGATGCGAGAGGATATAGTATATAATATTGAATATAGACTCATATTTTGGCCAGAAGCAACAAATGCTGTACTGATGGATTTGTTTCTTATAAATATGCAGCTTTTCTCTTCACAAGACATTAACTGGAGTCGTGTGGATTATTGTGATGTTTTTATCAGCTGTTTGGACTCTCATTCTGACGGTACCCATTAACTGCAGAGGATCCATTGGTGAACAAGTGATGTAATGCTACATTTCTCCAAATCGGTTCCCCAAATTTGCCTGTGGGTAAAGTATTAGCAAATTTTTAGATGAACTATTCCTTTAACTACACATTTCTATAGTGCTTGCAGCTTTCTCTCAAAAAATACCTTCTCAGTCATGGGAAGTCCAGCTCATTTTTGTAATTTGGCTCCTTTAGACCAGGGGTGCCCAACCCTGTTCCTGGAGATCTACATCCCTGCAGAGTTCAGTTCCAACCCTGATCAAACACACCTGTCTGTAATTATCAAGTGCTCCTTCAGATCCTAATTAGTTGGTTCAGTTGTGTTTGATCAGGGTTGGGCACCCCTGCTTTAGACTGTAAAAATGAATGCATGTTTGTAATGAAAATTTAGAAAAACATAATCAGAGTAAAGACTAAAAAGCCCATGAATCAGTTATATTTATATATAACTGAGAAATAATTTTGAATTATATTTTAGTCTTTATTTTTATATTTTCTGTTTCTGTTCATTTTAATTTTAACCTTTTTTATTTTAATTCTGTGTGTGTTTGTCATCTTTATTCATTTTTAGGGTTTTTCAAAATGTCTATAAAATGTTTTACAATTTTAATTTCTGTTTTAGTCTAAGTTATTTTATTACACATTTGATTACATCAAATAAAACTAAATGAAAATCACAAATGATGCTGAATAAACTTTATATATAACTTTACTTTTAGTTAACTAACCTTGCCATGAATAAAATGCATTAAATAAAACATGCATGATTCCTTCACGTTTTTAGCATCATGACACAGTACATGTCAGCTTTATCATTCATAAACTTTTGTCTCTGTAAATCCAACACCTATTTGCGGTCATTACCTCAGATAACCGAATGACTCCACACATTTTGCAAGAGTGTATATCAACTCTCTTCTCAAATGGTTTAGCGTCGTTTCCACAAACAAGCTGTCGTCACATTCCGAGAAAATACTTGGGAATATTTATCATTCCAGCATATTTCCTTGTCTGTACTGTGTGCTAAACTCTTGATAAACATGTTTCCACTGAGTCCCTGGGGTTTCCTTGTCTAATCCGGTCTCCATAAGCAAGCTTGTTTCTACCTACAACAGCCAAAATTTGGATTCCATCAGAAAACGTAAGCCAACTTGAAGATGGAGTTTAGAAAACCCTTCAAGTTCAGTATCTAGCGTTAATCTACTCTCCTGTCTGATATGTTTGTTGGCTAAAATGACGGATTGTGGCATTATGGTTGGTCAGATCGCCTGTCAATCAAACTTCCAGAGAAGATTCAATTGACCAAGAAAAAAAAAAAAACAATCTAATCTGCTCTTTCAGCGGATTCAACATCCACACACTTGTCGTGAAATAAACACATAATATCTATAAACACAGTTTTATTCAGGGATCCCAAATATTTAAATCACAAAATTGCTATTACTTTTGCAAAAATTTGTGATTACAGAATAAATTTTCAAAGATAGCAATTTCTAGCTACTGAAATATATTAGAAATAATATAGAGATAATATAGAGATAATAACTAGAAAATTATTCCCTTTTGAATTTGGCATGACAATTTTTAGGATTTTATTAGTCCCATTAATTTTGATTTTATTCTCTGATATCTCCTTCTAATTTTAGCCCTGCTAATTTGGTTCTGTTCCCAAAGTTGCTGTTTTCAAACTATATCCACGACTAACTGACATGTAACCTCAAAAACACAACCTGTATTGATAATGAAATATTTCTTGAGCAGCAAATCAGAATATCAGAATAATTTCTGAAGGATTAGTCCTGAAGATCACATGAATAAATTACATTTTAAAATGTATTGAAATAAAGAAAAATCTGTTTAAAATTGTAATAATATTCACAATATTACACTTTTTTCTGTATTTTTCATAAAAAGAAAAAAAAACGTACAGGCCTGATTGGTAGACATGCTGGTAGTGTATATGTATACTCTATACCTCAATTCCATTTGCCTTTCTCACCCACAGTGTATTTTGGGATTGCCTTATTTAAGAAGGATACATGGACAGAGATGCTGTCTTAAAATGTGACTAAAATGGGTCTAATAATGAGGTCTCCAGTAGCTCACTAGGAGTCAGTGTTAACTGGTGTCCTGCAGAGGTTGAAAGCTGTATTTATAGCTCAGGGTCTCAGTGCTCAGATGTCCATTTGATGACTTGCATGACCTGCTGTAAAACTGACACTCCAGCAACAGCTCTAGACATCCTCCTCCATTAACAACAACAGACCCTCAGCACAGGTTCAATAGCTCAGACGCCCTGCAGCACCCTACAGACTCCGAACATTACCTTCTGACCTCTCAAACACATATATAATCAAATTCAAATTTTTTACCTTTACAACACCAGCTGTTGAGTATTATTTTGCATTTTACAGTGGCCCGCCCAGAAGGGGCTGTAAGGAGTTGTATACGGGGCTTTAAATAAGCATTATTATAATATAATATGTTATTCATATTTCTACTCTAGGTGATGTACGATATTTCAATCTCATGATATCGCGATAGCCAAACTGTGTCGTATTATCGAGGTCCCCACATGACCGATATAAACGCTAGGTCTTCCGGTCAAAAATTGTAGTTTTTTAACATATTTTAAACTTCTTATTCTACATAAAGTCTTTAAAAGTTGTGTTTTGGCCATGATGCTTTGGCACAGTATCTGTCAAATTAACTAAAACCGAAAACACAATATTTCTTAATCCCTTCATCAAGTCTGTTTTCACTGTGCGTTTCAAAGGTTAGGTTAGAGGTTTCATTGTAAGTTAGTTTTGGGTTTTGTTATATTATTTTCTTTCCTTTGGCGCCGCTTGCATTCCTTTTCCCTTGGGTTTATTTATTTATTTGTTTTGGGTTAAGTTGACTTGTTCAGTAAATAGTTTATTGTGTATATATATATATATAGATTTTGGCATCTACTTCGTTATTAAGTAACTCTTTACAATGCTACTAATTAGGGCCTGTGCAATTAATCGCATGCGATTGTCATGTGCATCTTGTCAGTAAAGCCGTTTCTGTGATTAGTAGTAAATCTCCATTGCCTGCTTTCAGATGGAGCAGCATTTAGTACACCGAGCCGTAGTTCACTGACAAGCTAGGCAATATCGCGTTCATAATCGCAGATAAATCGCATTCGATTATGAACGCGATATCACCTAACTTGACAGTGAACTACGGCTCTGTGTATTAAAATGCTGCTCCATCTGAAAGCAGGTAATGGAGATTTACTACCAATCACGGAAACCGGCTTTACTGACGAGATGCACATGACAATCGCATGCGATTAATTGCACAGCCCTAAAATAAATATCAAAAATAGTTTTTGGCAGTACTCTGTTTGAAGTTTGGTTTCTTGCCACCGTCACCACGCCAAATTAATTACAATCTAAATGTTGCCTCATACACCCTAGTCCCACAAGTCGTAACATTTAATGGGGGCTCGTCCGGGATCATCAAAATGAAAAAGAATTCCTGAAATTGTGATCATTTGTGTGTGTGTGTTGGTGGCAACTCACGCTATTCAGTGTGTTGGTGGCGTATTCACGCGGAGAGGTATTGTGTTGCTTGTCTGCTTATTCTGCGTTCATTTTAAATCTTTAATTTGCAGAATTTTGTTACTAATCCGACATTAGAGCAGATTAATTTATTGCTAGATTTATTGCTGGTAGCGGACCACTATCAGATCTACACACGCAAACATCCAACAACCCAAGATTCACCCAAAGATACAAATTAAATAAACATTTTTATATTTTTTTTCAGGTAAGTCTTACAGTATTCAGGTACAGAAACTGAATAATCAAATGTAAAATAACACTGCATAGTCTTCACTGTATAAATGAAATTAATAAATCTGTGTTAAAGCTACAAAAGTGATTTTTCTCTGTGTGTTTTATTGTTTGGTTAACATTCATGACACAGAAAGCAACAAGAACATTAAACTGCTTTGAACCAATATACTGTTAAACATCCATTTTCTTTCTCAATTGTTTACCTTCACCAAAGCCATAAGCAACTGAGTTTACAAGGATGTAATCACATGTATGTGTCATTTCAGGCACAAATAGACGCAGAAGTGAACGTACATCTGCGTGGCTCTCACCATGTCTACGCCGGACGCGAGTGACATGGCGCGACGGACGCAACAAAATACTATAAAAAACTAACCTAAAAAAATCATTGATGCTGTCAGACTACACTGGATACAGTGTAGTTGCACACTGTATTGTAACAAATTCGACAGTAAACTGATGCCTCGTTCTACTTATGACGTACTGGCACAAAGTTCAAATGATTTGCAAAGGTTACTTTGTCGCGACTTTAGCTGTTGCGGTGCTGTCGCGTCCGGTGTAGATTAATAACAACAACTACAATAATAATGCATGAAATACATTGTATGAAACTATTATACAAAAATATTGTGTTGTATGATGCAATACATTAACATAACTTTCATGCATTATTATTATTACGGCAACAGCAAGAATCAATCAAAAGAAAATAAATATAATAATAATAATGCATGAAAAATACTACATGCAAATATTATACAACAGTGTTGTATAACATATCATGCTTTATTATTAATATCAATACAACAACAGCAAGAATAACTAAAAATAAATATGCGTGCATGAAATATAATCTAAAAAAAACAAAAACAATACTAATAATACTAAAACATTGCTAAATTATTATAATATCATAGTGTTGTATCATTTTATACAATAGGAGCTTTCATCAGTATTAAGTATTAATAGGACAACGCAGAATAATAAATTTAGTATAATACTAAATAGTAATAATAATAATGCATGAATAATATTGTATACAAATATTAAACAATGTATAGTGTTATAATATAATTTTATACAATAACATTTCTTTCATGCATTTAGTATTAATACAACAAAAAAAACAACAAAACAAAAAAATTATATGCATGAAAGTGAGAAATTAAAATAATGTATGACATTGTATAAAATATTAGTGTTAAATGTTTAATGCATTATTATTATTAATACTAATTCGTCAACAACAAGAATTAATGAATGAATGAATATCAACCACACAACTATCACGAGGAGGAGCTTACTTCAGCCTTTATTTATTTTCTTCAAGCAAATCTATTTTTTTTCTCTCGATTTCGTGGTGAAATATGATCAGGACATGCTTAACAGGATTCGTGAGATTCACTCATATTTTCTTCCTGATTGTCTCTTTTTTCAGTGTCAGTCTGGCATTAAAGAAGATGCATGGGGTAAACAAGGCCGCAGTCTCCATTACGCTTTGCTGTAATAGATTGTGGCTTTTAGTGTTTTCGTATATGCCGACCAAATCAATCAGCATCACTCCTAACGACACACATATAAGAAACTGCCCAGAATAAATGACCAATGGTTACCAGCTGTGCACATCTGACTTTGTCTTCAAGATACCGCTGGTTGCGGCAAACAGACTTGTTGAAAAAGTGAAGCAGATAACAGACGAAAGCCATCAGGTCACGCAACTTCAAACTACATCGGTTGCATTCAGAGTCTCTAGAAGCAAATACGCAAGCGATAACTTAGATGCTCATAATGTTGCTGAAAGCTGCGTAATTAATTGAATCTGTCTGCAGCACTTTTGCGGCCCTTGGATTACCCATGATCCCAGTGTCTGTTATCACTCTACTAGACAAAGAGGAGACTACAGTAACTAAAAATGTAGGGTGAGATTTGTGAAGAATTTCCTGTCGTGTGTAGATTATCACCAAAAAACAACATCCTCCGTTATTAGCATCCTCTCTCACTGGCTATGACTGCTGTTGGTTTTCTTGGTCAAAATCTTGGTTTTCAATACATTAGAGACTCAAACAGCCCGAGAAAATGCTCTGTAGCGGGGAAACTTGCATTTTTTTGACAGGAAATGCTGCAAAAACAATATAACTACACTTTTAATTTATAGAGTGCACACACAAAAGCTACTGGATTGTAAGATTCAAGTTTTTTTTTGCTTTTTTTATATAGAATACAGACTTCTATATTGTATATATACACAGGATACAACTTGAAGTGAAATGTAAACCTGGTGCATTAAATAAAAATAAATAGTAGCCTGTTGCCATATTAACAATAATTAATAATAATTATTATTATTATAATTAACAAATACTAATAATAAAATTGTAACTAATCTAACTTTATTATTTTTTACACAATAAAAAATAAATAGTGGCCTGTTTGCCATATTCATACTAATTATAATTATAATTAACAACAATAATAATAATAATAATAATTAATAAATAATAATTGTATTAATACTAATAATAATAATCATGACGATGTTGTATAAAATATTATAATAAATAAATACATAATAAATACAGTGGGGAAAAAAGTATTTAGTCAGACACCAATTGTGCAAGTTCTCCCACTTAAAAAGATAGAGAGAGAGGCCTGTAATTTTCATCATAGGTATACCTCAGCTATGAGAGACAAAATGAGAAAGAAAAATCCAGAAAATCACATTGTATGATTTTTTAAAGATTAATTGGTAAAGTCCTCGGTAAAATAAGTATTTGGTCACCTACAAACAAGCAAGATTCTGGCTCTCACAGACCTGTAACTTCTTCTTAAGAGGCTCCTCTGTCCTCCACTGTTACCTGTATTAATGGCATCTGTTTGAACTTGTTATAAGTATAAAAGACACCTGTCCACAACAACCTGTTCAAACAGTCACACTCCAAACTCCACTATGGCCAAGACTAAAGAGCTGTCAAAGGACCCCAGAAACAAAATTGTAGACCTGCACCAGGCGGGGAAGACTGAATCTGCAATAGGTAAACAGCTTGGTGTGAAGAAATCAACTGTGGGAGCAATTATTAGAATATGGAAGACATACAAGACCACTGATATCTCCCTCGATCTGGGGCTCCACGCAAGATCTCAACCCCTTGGGTCAAAATGATCACAAGAACTTGAGCAAAATCCCGAACCACACGGGGGCCTATTGCATGACCTTCAGAGAGCTGGACCAAAGTACAACGGCTAAAACCATCAGTACACCCTGCGCCGCCGGACTCAAATCCTGCAGTGCCAACGTGTCCCCCTGCTTAACCAGTACATGGTCCAGGCCCGTCTGAAGTTTGCAGAGAGCATTTGGTGATCCATAGAGGATTGGGAGAATGTCATTGGTCAGATGAAACCAAAATAGAACTTTTTGGTAAAAGCTCAACTGTCGTGTTTTGAGGAGAAAGAATGCTGAGTTGCATCCAAAGAACACCATACACCATACCTACTGTGAAGCATGGGGGTTGAAACATCATGCTTTGGGGCTGTTTTTTCTGCAAAGGGACCAGGACGACTGATCCGTGTAAAACGAAAGAATGAATGGGGCCATGTCTCGTGAGATTTTGAGTGAAAACCTCCTTCCATCAGCAAGGGCATTGAAGATGAAACGTGGCTGGGTCTTTCAGCATGACAATGATCCCAAACACACCGCCCGGGCAACGAAGGAGTGGCTTCGTAAGAAGCTTTTCAAGGTCCTGGAGTGGCCTAGCCTCGTGCTCCAGATCTCACCCCATAGAAAATCTTTGGAGGGAGTTGAAATCCGTGTTGCCCAGCGACAGCCCAAAAAACATTACTGCTCTAGAGGAGATCCGCATGGAGGAATGGGCCAAAATACCAGCAACAGTGTGTGAAAACCTTGTGAAGACTTACAGAAAACGTTTGACCTCTGTCATTGCCAACAAAGGGTATATAACAAAGTATTGAGATGAAATTTGTTATTGACCAAATACTTATTTTACCGAGGAATTTACCGATTAATTCTTTAAAAATCTTACAATGTGATTTTTCTGGATTTTTTTTCCTCATTGTGTCTCTCATAGTTGAGGTATACCCATGATGAAAATTACAGGCCTCTCTCATCTTTTTTAAGTGGGAGAACTTGCACAATTGGTGGCTGACTAAATACTTTTTTTCCCCACTGTTAATAAATAAATAAAAGTGAAGAAATATAAAGTGAATGTATAACGTGGCTGGAGGGTTTAACCTTTGGAAATGGACTTACCGTACTGGCAGCTTGGACCGCTGAATCCGGCCGGACAGTGGCAGAGTTGAGCAGAACCTTCTCTGCACTGACCTCCATTAAAGCACACGCCGTAACTGCACACAGCTGTCAGAGACACACAGACACAAAGAGATGCTGATCACACGCCTGGAAGCTGACATGAGACATAAGAACATGCGGCTTCAGCAGCGGTTTCTGTTGTACTATTAGCCTGTTAACACCTGAAGACAAAACACTCTTGCGCACTCCTGAAAACTGACAAACTCTTGCAATAAACAGAGCATAACAATAGAGTTGTATGAATATCTTAGATTGACTATCAGAGACAGTTTCAAATCCACATCACCAACACAAATACATTACTGCAGTTAATGTTAACTAAAACTAAAACTATTAAAAATAATTGTAAATACTTAATAAACAGAAACAAAGAAAATAAACTGGCACTACTGAAATAAGTTTTATATGTATATACAGTATGTTATGTTAAAAAAATCATAAAACTATATAGAAATGTCGGAAAAAAATTTATGACAAAACTACAATTAAATGGATTGAAATATAAAAATAAAAGCTCATTTAAATTATTTAACATTTACTAAAATATTAAATAACAAATATTTACTAAAATATTTAACATATTTTATAATAAACACAAACAAATATAAGTATATAAATAATACTAAAATAACACTGAATGTTAGCATGTGAATTACACCACCACTGTAACATGTTTTGATATGTGAATGGTGTCATAATATGAAAGTTATGTCAAAACATGAATATTATTTTCAAAAAGCAAAAACCATCATATTGCACTTTGTCATCATATAATATATACGCAAAAATATCATGCATTTCAAAACCTGAAAGATTGCAATCTAAATATATGAAAAAAGCATTTCCTTTTGAAATATCTGAATATGAATAAACCTTTGGCAATACCCATATTATTACATAATACATTATTACATAATATGTGCTGGAACTCACGATAATCTAGACAAAACATGATATGAATCTTCATAAACCCTGAAATACCTTCAACTCAAGTCTGTTAAATCAAATCCACGAGGATTGTTGTGAGCGATTAGCTGAGCTTCACTCACCTTAGATGACCAATTGTGCCAATTCAAAGACACATTCCCATTCTAAACATTAGCAGACCTGAAAGAATGGATGGACAATTACTGTCTTTGTAACAACAGGCATTGTTGGTCATGTGGACAGACCACCCAGGACAGTAGTTAGGCACATTCCTGGTCCTCGTTCAGGACATTTCCGTCTCCGGCAACAAAGACCTGCTTCCATTCACTCATTATTGCCTCTATTGGTGGTCAGTTCTGTTTTAAATCACTTTGTCAGCATCAGTCAAAATAATTTGCCACTTTCGCTCCCAACTTCAAATTCTGACTTTTGCTCCTTAAAGAAAATATGAGTATTTTCAAGTGCACATTTTCTTAAAAGGGAAGGAAGTCTCACTAAAGCCTGCTTCAAGCACCGAGGGCACTTCTAAAACAACCCAGAGTCATTAAGTCAAATGGTATACTTGAGAAACAAAGAAATAAACAGGGTTTCAGCGTGTACGTAGCGTACCCCAAAAGACCCCGATTGTAAATAGCTTCAAGATTAACTTTTGCAGACATTTAGACCAGAATGAGAAACAGAATTTTTTTGTCGTCCCACTCACAAGCCTTATCAAATTAAACCAAAGCAATTTTCCTGAAGCGCCTTGATGTGTGTTATTTTATGAGTTCCAGTTCTGCAAAGTGGCATAAATCTCAAGAAGAAAGCACAAGACAAAAGAAAACCTTTCTGAGAAAGTTTCATCTAGTGGCTTGCAGGGAAAAAAACAATGTTAATAATAAAATTCAACTAATCATAAGTCTACTTTTTAAAGGAATAGTTCACCCAAAAAATGAAATTTGCTGAAGATTTACTCTCCCTCACGCCATCAAAGATGTAGATTAATTTGTTTCTTCAAGGGAACAGATTTGGAGAAATGTAGCATTTCATCACTTGTTCACCAGTGGATGCTCTGCAGTGAATGGGTGCCGTCAGATTGAGTGTCCAAACAGCTGATAAAAAACATCACAATAATCCACAAATAATCCACACCACTCCAGTCCATCAGTCTTGTGAAGAGAAAAGCTGAGAAACTAAATAATCATTAGTTTTTCATTTCAAACCGTTGCTTCTGGTTAAGATAATATAGAGGACGCATATTACGCATCTGTAATTTAGCTTTCTCCAGTGAAAAGATCATCTTGTCTGAATCAGATGAGAAATATGCACAGATCAAGCACCATTAACAAGCAAAAGCAGTTCTAAACAGATTTTGTCACTGGAGGAAGTGTTATTATCGATTATGGACTATGGATTAAGGATACTTTGTCCAGAAGTGACGGTTTAAAGTTAAAACATATTAATGATGGATTTGTTTCTTACAAACACACAACTTTTCACTACACAAGATGTTAATTGATGGACTGGAGTGGTGTGGATTATTGTGATGGTTTTATCAGCTGTTTGGACTCTCTTTCTGACGGCACCCATCCACTGCAGAGGATCCATTGCTGAGCAAGTGATGTAATGCTACATTGATGAAGAAACAAATTGATCTCCATCTTGGATAGTCTGAGGATCAGTACATTTTCAACAGGTTTTCATGTTTGAATGAATTAATCCTTTAATTTTTAAAAGTCAAAATAATATCTGTTTTGTTGTTGATATCAAAGGTCACGAGTCCAATCAAAAACTACAGTATTTTGCCACAAATTCAACATCACTTGGTAGAAGTTAGCCGCATGAAACAGATGTCGACATTTACAGATTGTGTGACAAGCACTCATCCTTGAGAAAGAAGAACAAAAGTATGCAGACTATTTTAAATAAATGCTCACTTGTAACAAGAATAAACAATACTGTTTGCATGCTGACCACAATTTGTTTTATGGAGTGAATTATCGCCTCCCAAGAGCATGCAACCATCAAAATTCAATTGACAATTCGAAACCAGACACTCAAACTATAAATACTAAAAATCAGGCATTCGCTGCTGTTTACAGTTTGCTAAATTGGTCACTTTCCTACTCAGCCAATGTCATGGTAATCATTTTTGTTAATCATGGTCATATTAACAAATTTCAGTGTTTGATTCTAAAGACATTTTATTTGCTTTTGCACAATAAACTATTTTTTGACTCTGTGCTGGGTTGCCAAAATGTTAAATCGGGGTCCTAAGGCCAAAGATTTGAGATACAGTACTCTCATCAGAGGAAGCTCATGAGAAGAAGTGTTCTTTAGACCCACTGGGTGGCAAGATGGCTTAAAAGATTTTAGATAACACTAAACATGCTTTAAAACAAGCTAAAACAGAAAATAAAAACAAGATGTAAACGGATGTCTTATTCTTGTTCTTATTTTTTATTAGTTTCTTATTTTTATTTAGTTTTGTTCTTTAGAATTACATGTTTTAGTCACATTGGAAAACCTGGATATATGAGGTAATTTTAAAAGTGTGATTTCTAGACCTGGCAACCGTAAAAAATAAAAATAAAAAAAACATCTACACTTAATAAACTTTTTTGTAATTATGTCACGTTCTAAAATATTTGTGAATTGATTTGTGAAAAATTGCTATTTGTGAATATAAAATATAAATAAACAAACAAATAAATAAATACCAGTGATCACGAACGACTAAGTTTTAAATTCACTGGTAATGAAATGGGTCAATTGCAGAATTAATTTTAAGCATTATTGTACTTACTCTTTTAATTATTTTAATATTGTATTAAATATATTTATATATTTAAATAACTGTTTAATTAACAAATTAAATGCCACTTCCTATTTTCTGTAATTCTATGGTAATTTACAAAAATGTAAACCCTTAGAACATTTCATTAATTGAAACTTCTGGATTGCAAAATTATTATTTGAATTGTTTAGTTTAGTATTACTTTTATTAATTCTTTAAATATTCAATTCAATATTATCATAAAATAACCCATACTAAATATATACATTAATTTTTTATTTTGCCACTCCTACAGTAATTTCTCTAAATTTCTCTAAACATTCAGTTATTGAAATTGGAATTATGGAATTTATATTTAATAATTTATAATTCTATATTTAAAATATATTTCAAATATTTATATAAATATATAAATATTTAATTTAAATTGCAGCTCCTAGTTTGAGGCCTTCAAATATTGTCAAGGATGATGGTGGTCCTCAGAGACAAAAAGGTTGAGAACCGCTACATTAAAACTAACTAGCATTTGGGGGCAAAGCAAAGAAAAGCCATCACTGCACGCTTCCTTTTATCAAGCAGCTCACTAAATGACGGCAACACCTCAGAGACGACCTTTCGACTCCTTAACAAGATCCAAACTGCCTTTTCTGCCACACACTTTACTGCCGCTGCAAATCCAACAGCCTCTTGATTGTCCATCCCAGCTGGCCAGTGAATCACGCTGAACGAAAAGGTTGTGAAGACAGACGTTCTGTACGTGTGCCAGTCAGACGGGGGATTTCTGGTGTGAGCATCAACCCGTGTTTTGTCCATGTTCAGTGGCTCAGAAAAAGAAGTGATTAGTTTGTCCCATTTCTTAAAGTACTTCCAGGTCTCAAGTTGCAGAGATAAAAGCCGAGCGCGGTTTAAAGGCAACAGATACTGACGCAGAAGAGGAAAAGATGTTAAGCGGTGTACAGGAATGCATGCTGAGCGTGTTTAAAAACAAACCAAAGCTGGATCGGGGGACGAGGCCTAAATTTTGCAGGTATAATGAGTAGTTTCACCTTCTCTGAGAGACAAAGGGGTCTTTGAGGTTTGTGTTGGCTCTAGTAATAAGACTCCAGAGAAAATCACAACTTGCAGGATAAACTGTTATGCAACTGTCAGTCATTCTGGCATGAGACCACTAGAGCCGCCACGAGTCCGGGATAAAAATGAACTGTGGATGTTAACTTGATTAAGAGAAGGATTTAGTTTAGGGGGCTTTGGGTACAAGGAACTGTTTTGACCGAATGTGACCTGGAGTCACAAAACCACTTCTGGGAACCATCCAAAATAGAACAACAGGCCCAATCTTAGTCAGGATAGACGCCAGGCTTGATTTGACAATGAACACGAGGATCATCTAGTCAAAAAAACACAAAAAATATGCCATGTAGGGCTGCACGATTAATCAAATGTGATTGTCATGCGCATCTTGTCAGTAAAGCCGGTTCTGTGATTAGTAGTAAATCTCCAGCACGTGCGTTCAGATGGAGCGGCATTTACTACACAGAGCCATAGTTCACCGATTCTTCAAATTTTTTCTTTCTCTTTGGAGTGTTACAATCTCTTGGTGCGTAAAGAAGATCTGTACAGTTGCAAAGCCTAAAGTCTCAAATCCCAAGAGATATTCCTTTAATAAAAGTTAAGAGTCAGCCACACCTAACGCCTCGTTCTAACACGCCCCCACATATTTACTTCACTATGTGGAAATATTAGCATAATGCCGCCCAAATGTGCACGCAAAGAGAGAAGGCATGGTTTCAGGAACAGCAGTAGTGTTGATGCAGCATGTCAGGGAGACGGTGTGTGTTTCAGTGCGAAATCAAAAGCGCTTTATTTGGCCTTCCGGAAATAGATCAATTAGGAATCATTGGTTAAGATTTATTTTACAACAGAACAGCACAACCCAGATGTTCGAATTGTGCAACGCATTTTATGGACGGACAGTTTTAAACCTGAAGATACAGGCTGGCTGTTCCAAAGGCTATTTAAAAAAAGGGTTAATTACGACTTGGGCTATGACCATCTGGCGCTCTGATCCGCGACTGTAATTATGTTGTTGCTATTAGTTTAAGTATGTGTTATTGACTGTCCAAATTGCGGAGTGTTTGCGCAGCACAGAGTAATGTTCCGTGTGTGTGTGTGTGTGTTGTGTGAGGGGACGGGTCACATCACAGGAGAGTGAACTGTCTTTCAGAAATCATAGCACGTCAGCTGTCTTAATCGTGGCTTGTGTACTGCAAATACATATTCATCACTGTGTCTGTCACGTGTCTCTGTTGCCCTTTCGGGCTTGAACTTTTGGTAAAACTAACGACATTATTAACTTGTCTTGATATTTACTTTGAAAGTTGACGCTCGCGATTATTGTAAGGGGAGTTACATTTCCGACGCGTGCTTGTGGTGTTCGACCAATCACAGTGCACTGGGTCAGCTGGCCAATCAGAGCATACTGCGCTTGTCGGAAGGAGGGACTTTGTAGGAAACTAAGCTTTTGAGAGAGGTGGGGCATAGAGGACTTACAATAATGTGCAGTATTTGAAAAATATGTGTTTTTTGAACATTAAAGCATGTCAACCTATTCTGTTACACCAATACACAAAATAATGATCGTTAAAATAGCATCATATGACCCCTTTAATACACAGAGCCGTAGTTCATTGACAAGCTATGCAAAATCGCGTTCATAATCGCAGACGATTTAATCGCGCCATTATGAAATTGAAGAAATCATTCTGCGATTATGAAAGCTGTTTGCGAAGCAGTGATAAAGGCTATGTCGATTAGCACTGCATTATTATATACTTTATTATAATAAGACAAACTCAGATAAACCATATATTATCGTAGTCGTGTGTTTATTAGTCCGTTGAATTAATGAAAGCAGTTACATCTTCTGTTTATTATTTTCCCCCCCAGCAACTGCTAAAAGCATTTTCTTGGGTTTCTTCTGCAGGGTGTATTTAGAGTTTCCTCGTGAGAGCGCCCTCTGGCCTTCGGATGGAGATTTACTGCTGATCACAGAACCATGCTTCACTGAAAGATACGCATGACAATCGCAGCTTCTGCCTAATCGCGATTTATCACCTTTGCGATTTAATTTCGATTAATTGTGCAGCCCTAACGCCATGCATGCACAAAACTCGAACTAAGGCTTTAGACAGTACAAGCTATTGAATGGACCTCTCACAGCCCCATATTCATGCCTGGCAAATCAAATATGGCATCTACTCTAACTAGAGGCACTATGACAGCATTTCGAACAAAATCAGGCCCTAACGAAGTTCAAAACAGCTTGCCAAAGTTAACTTTCTGGAAAAGTTAGCTCATTCTGTTAAAAACCACTGGAAATATTCTAAATTAACAAAAAGTGTAAACCCCGAAGAACATTTATTTATTGAAACTTCTGGAATTAAAGGGACAGTTCACCCAAAATGAAAATTTGCTGTTAATTTACTCATCCTCAGGCCATTCAGGATGTCAGTGGCTTTTTTTTTCTTCAGCAGAACAGTAAAGAAGATTATTGTCTGAAACAATTGATGATTCATAAAATGCAAGTCAACAGCTGCCCGTTTTTGAGAATCAAAAAGGCATATCAACGAACACAAAATAATACCCGTGGCTTCTGACGATATAATGAAGTCTTATGAAACAAAATGATCAGTCTGTGCATGAAACTGAACATTATTTACAGAGCCTCAGGCAATTAGGGAAGTCCAATTCTTTTCTGAATTATTTTCAATGAACGGGTTTAATTCACTAGTTATTTTACGTTATCATGTTATGACGTAATGTATACGCAATTATATTACTAAAGCACCCAATAATGAAGCATGTCTAAAGCATATAAATTGAATTAACTAGTCTTCATCAGCTCAACTTTTTACATAAGTAATGAGAAACTATAAAAACATTAATTTCGGCCATCGTTCAAGTGCTCAGTTTACCGCCTCACCCGCTCATCGTCTTTGGTCAGAGTTGAACTGTTTCCTCAGTTCAGTGACTGTCGGGGGACTGTTGGCGTCATAGGATCATATACGCTGGTATTTTGACTAATTTCGAGTCAGAGTGACTGTCAGGCGTCCAAAAGTGTGTTTTGAGTAACTTGTAGATCTGTGCTGATCGAGCCACAAACTGTTTTAGATGATACAAAAGGTTTTTTTAATTCTCAAAACAGGCAAACTGACCTGCATTTAATGAATCACCAACGACCATGGTTTCAGCTAAAACATTTCTTTTTAGTCACCTAGATCTTGGATGGCCTGAGGGTGAGTAAATTAACAGCAAATTTTCATTTCTGGGTGAACTGTTCCTTTTAAACTTCTTACTCAGCTTAAAACGCCACTGGACAGAGCACCTTGGTATATTACTGTTCAGGTATGTTAAACTCCTTTTTACTCGCTGTGAGTATATCATGGCCTAATAAGGGTCTATAGCTAGGCTACTCTTCGTCAGGGGTGCTTGTGGAAGTATGCAGACTATGACAGTCCTATAAAATCCTATCAAAGGATTCCCAACTGGTCCATTTAGGCACAGCAAAACTCCTTCGAAAAGACAAACCAGAGGAGCTCTCTTGTTACCAGAACAATGACAATGACAAGACCCCACCCAGACCAGACAGCAAACGGGATGAGCTGCTGGAATCCAATTACAGACCGGGCCTTTTGGCTTTAGAAAGTAAAACAAATTCAGACAAAGTGAGATCAGGGCTTTGTTGCTAAGGCAAGGATGACAATTAGAATCATTTAAACTAAACCACCAACCCTAAGTATTAAAATGCGGTGTGTAATTCATTCCATGTACTACATGATGATGCTTCAGATCTGCAGCTTTATGAGAGGTGTGCTATTACAGTACAAAACTTATTTTTACCTGGCATACAATAAAACGAGCAAAAATCCCATAGATGTATTACACCTGTGCTCAAAATTGTGAATGATTTTTTCATGTTTTTGAAAGAAGTCTCTAATGCTCACCAAGACTGTATTTATTTCAGCAAAAATACAGTTAAACAGTGAAATATTATTATAATTTAAAATAACTGTTTTAATTTATTCCTGATGCAAAGCTGAATTTTCAGCATCATTACTCCAATCTTCAGTGAATCCTTCAGAAATCATTCCAATATGCTGATTTGCTGCTCAATCAACATTTCTTATTATTTTCAGTATTGAAAACAGTTGTGCTGCTAAATATTTTTGTGGAAACCATGATATTTTTTGATGAATAGAAATTTCAAAAGAACGGCACATTTCAGAGAGTTTGAATAGTAAGCAACCACACCAGTCCACACTACAAGTGGTGCAACTAATCTGTGCACATTTTTCTCCAGTCTGCACCCTGGTAAGTCACCATAAAGCACTGACACTAGTCAAACCCAAAAAGCAAATCAGAATCCACAAGCAAGAGGATTACAGCAAATCTTGATACTAATTTCCTAATTCCACAGTGGACCGTGGATGGAAAAAAAATGGGGGGAAAAAAAAAAAAAAAAAAAAAAAAAAATGTGTGACTAGTTCACGGTTTAACAGTCGCAAACATGCAAAAAAAAAAAAAAACATGAACCTTTCAGTTCTATGTTGAAACACTCTCTAATCTATAATCTGGACACATTTACACCACAGTAAAATGAATTACCTGGAGCATGAAACTCTTAAAGGGGTCATAGGATGCCCATTTTCCACAAGTTGATATGATTCTTTAGGGTCTTAATGAAAAGTCTGTAACATAGTTTGGTTAAAATTTCTCAATGGTAGTGTAAAAAACACCTTTTCAGAGAACGCAGTTTTGTAGCATTTTCCTTTAAATGTTATTGAGCTCTGCTGACCCCGCCCCTCTCGTCCAAGCTGCTCTCTGAGGGACTGTTTACTTCAGCCACATTCATCTTGAAACTTGCTAATTAGCACATTATTAAGAAAGGCAATTTGCAAAGATTCATTAAAACATCTTTATACTCCTTCTGTAGGTGAAGCTGGATCACGAATGATTTGCGCGAACATAGATGCATTTAGGTAGATCGGGGGCACATTCTCTAAAAAAAAAACGTAATCCACTGCATCTTCAGCGGCTCAGATGTCAGGAGTAAACAACGACTGCTATGTTCATTATTACATCCAACAACAGAAGACCTCAATCGCTTAGGAGTCATTCTTGTTTACATCTGCTTCAGCGGTGAAACCATGGCGGACTGATGACAGCTCACTCAGGTTGGTCTCAGTAAGACAACATCCATCTGTGCTTGAAACGCTACTGTCATCACACTATTTTGGGAGGGTCTAGTTCTGTGTGACCCGTCATCCTGAAGATCGCTCGTTTGAGAAAGGGTCATATCATTTTAGGGTGGTTGTGTACACACACTGCCAACACACATTTCAGTTCAAACAACTTGTAAAAGTGCATGTAGCATCATATGACCCCTTTAATCACTAACTCCATCTGTACCTCCTCTATAGCTGCATAATCAGGCATTCACTGTCCAAAAAACGGCCTCAAAATGATCATAAATATAGATTTCTGTCATAGGTACATGCTTAACACAAGGGCATTTGTGCACTTTTTCAGTAAATACTGTGATCTTATATAGCGTGGCATTTTAAGAAGACTTACGATATAGGCATCCGGCCTCCCCGTTGAGCTGTGACCATCCTGGGCAGCACTTGTAAACCGTCTGGTGCTCCTGTCGATACACCTGTCTGTATGCAGTATAGTAAGCCGTTCTGTGGGGAAAAAAGGAAGAAATCTTTCTATGTTCTTAATATTGTCCTACACACTCACTCTCTAACTGCAAAAATGACCTTCTGTCAGACTGTATGGTACAATGAATACATACATTATATATATATATTCTTTTTAACCACTGTATGTGCAGAACTTAATCTGAAACTTCCAGTTTTATATATTGCTGCTTTTGATGAGAATAAGTCTCATCTTTCAAATCCTATCCATTTTTTGAGGAAATTCAAACAATAAATGCCATTTTGACACTATTTGACATAGCGTGACAGATCGCTGTAGGCACCTCAGGTTAAACAGCGAGTGAAAGAGATCATCCCTTCTTCTTTACTACTAGTTATAACACAATAAAACTGAGTACATCTCATTTTTTATATAATAGCTCAATCAGTCTTTCAACTGTGGAAAGATATCAGTAAAACAGCTTGTAAACAAAATGTCAAGTAGCATTACATTTATCTCAGGCAAGTCATTAGTGTCCACAGCTCGTTTGTTTGTAAGAGAAATTAACTCTAGAGAAGAGCATTTGAAGGTTGCCAGGTCTGCGAAACAAAACCAAACTAACTGCTAATCAAAACTACTCCAATTATGTTTTTTTCCTTGGTTTTCCCCTCTGCCATTCGCTTGTGAATGTGCGTACAACAGTTAGTGGAAGCCAGAGATTACGATTTATGACGTTTTTAATATGGATATTTTTCTTACACAAACACATTGCTTGACTTCAGAAGGCCTTTATTAACCCACTTGAGTCGTGTGGAGCACTTTTTATGATGGATGGACGTACTTTACATTGCTTCAAAATCTGGACCACCATTCACTGCCATTATAAACCTTGGAAGAGCCAGGATATTTTTTAATATAACTTTCATCTGAAAGAAGGAAATCACCTAGTATGGCTTGAGGGTGAGTTAATCATGGCGTAATGTTCATATTTGGGTGAACTATCCCTTTAACCCTCGTCCTAAAAACAACCTGGCAAAATGTAAAGTCAGCCTATTCTGAGGAAAACATATAGACTTGGCAACTCTGATTTAGCTAACTAATAGACTATATAGTCGTTATATTTTACTTTACCTGTTAGTGATGTTTTAATTATTTAATGTATGTTTAAATAAATCTGTCATGAAAACAAGTTATGACAGACCCTATTTAATTGATTCTATTTCAACAACGAATAGAAATGTTATAATTAATGTAAAAACTGCCATATGTGCAATTTACATGTTTGCATACAACTGTTTTATTTAAGTGTTGATTATTATATCTAAAAAAATAAACGGCAATTGAATTTAACAGTTCGGGCTGTTAATTGTAACTTTTAATATTATAGCAATATGGCTCCCTATAGCTTGCAGCATTAGCTGAGGTAGATTTTATCTAGTGCTGGGCGGTATGACCAAAAATTTATATCACGGTATTTTTCAAAATTATACCAGTTTCACGGTACATGACGGTATTTTTTTTTTTCATGCATGACCGGGTGTTAACCATATTTTCTACTGATTGAGAGAGGAAATACTGCAGTATATTGACTTAGAATGCCCTATTTTACTGTCATGATGAGTGAATATTGTCAAAAAATACCACACTAAATAGTGACACAGGAGTCACCTGGTTAAAATGTTAACCAGGAGTCACTCTCGTTTATAATCGCGGCATCGTCTTATAAAATCAACATGCATTTACACTAAAGAGCGGCTATGTGGTTGTATTTCTTTTTTGTCTCATGCAGCGCACTGCCTGCCTCTGAGTAACAAACTAAAAAAATACAACAAACAAAAAAAGTGCATGTGATATTAACAGACGAACTACGCTCATATTTATAATTCCAAACAATCAGTAAGCGACAGGTGCTTGGAAACGCTGTTTGTACTCATTTATTGACGAGTCTGCTGCGGTGCAGCCAACTGAATGCGCTGCTTCTCTGCCGCTCACTGCACAGAACAGACGCCGAGAGAGGTGACACTTCTCCGGGAAAGTCAGACCTCGCGTTCACGGGACAGCACTGGTGAAATCTTCCAACTGAACCATAGCTAAGCTTTATACAAGAAAGTGGCTAGGTTTGTCAGTATGATTATTCTATGGAAAAAAGCCGCTAAAAGGATCTGAAAGTTGCTAAAGTCACGCTCGTGTGTGTGTGAGGCACGGGAGCTGATGGCAGGGGGCGGTGGATATTTGTGGCGGTCAATGTGGATATTGTGGATGAGTTCTTCTGTGTCATGTTCTATTAGTTCTACAGCTTCAGTTTCATAACTTTCACGCTTAGTAACTCATACAGCTGTTCCCTCACCACAGTGTAACAGTGAAAAGTGACCCCTTTCAAACAGTGTCGTTCCGAACGTTGTTTAAGTGACATTTTAAAATACTAATTCATATCATAACAAAAATAAACACCGGTATTCGGTATGAACCGGTATACCACCCAGCACTAACTTTATCCCTAAGAAAACTGTAATTATAAGTATTATAATATAATTTATTTAAAGACAGAGCAACAATTTGTTCAGTAAACTACTGTTTAATAAAAAAAAAAAAAAAAAGAAGCCAAAAAAAAGCATATTGAACAGCACAAAACTATTTGTTACACACTACATGCATCATTAAAGAAACCAGTCTATCGTTAAGAAAGAAAGAAAGAAAGTATGCATGGTTTTTAATTTGTTTTTCCATTTGGCCAACAGGTAAAGACTAAGACCCAAAAAAAATTTCTTTATGAGTACACACGCAAGTCTGTCATCAGCCGCTTTTAGCGTTTATCCCTTTTTCTCTCTGTGAGCTATTAAAGGCTGTTCGGTGTGTGTTTGTGGTTAGTCAGTGAATGAGAGATCAGGTCATGACTAATGTTTGTGGATGAGCTCCGATGTGTGAAAACACAAACTTATGAGCCTGTAATCAGCGACACTTCTCTCTTATCCACCCTTTAATGATGCTTTCTGTGAACGTGAGATCCAGAGTTTCCCGCTCCCTGTAGTTTACAGTCCTGCATCTCCAGAGTCGTAACCCTGTGCCCTTTGTTTATAGCACCTAATTGCAGGGCCTGGGTCTCTCACATGCTAAGTATACAGAGCCGTTGTGAGGGGAGGGTTGTCAAAGCGTGAGCACAGGCCTTTGCCTTCTGTCTTGCGAGACCCACTGGAGATGCCTGTCAAATTGCTGCTTTCATCAAGAGCCTAACTACACCTTACACTTAAAAGAGTCGGAGGAGAGAACGAAGGTAACGCATGAGAAGAAAATAACCTTTTCTGATGTTTCAGAAGGGAATAGTGTGGAGTGCACAAGGCAAACAAAACAAAAAAAGTATGTGAAAGATTATGCAACAATAAACATTTCTAAAGTACTACACTTCACTGTTGTCTCATGACATTATGGACAAGGATTCGAACAAATGCAAACCGCACAGCATATAGTGCATACTATTTGTTTTTAAATATGTTAAAATGTGTGCAACAATAAGCATTTCAAACAAAACTACACTACATTGTTGCTGCGTGACTTTAAGGATAAAGATTTGAACAAATGCTTATACTGTGCACTATTTTTTAAAAATACGTCAAACAGTATGCAACAATAAAAATCCCTACATCATTGTAGTATGTATCAGAAATGCTTATTTTACATTTTTAATACAGGTTTGCATTAAAAATATCTTTACTTTTGGCAGTACAATCAAAAAGAGATTGTGTTTGGTGCTTCTGTTTCTTTCTACAAACATTCGGAATAGATCACATTTATGTAGAAAGTGTGCTTACTACACGTAATATGCATGCTATATACTACAGAAATGGTAAGAGTAGCAGTTGATTTTCACTTATCAGACACTAAGTTTATTTTTACATAAAGATGCTTGTGCAGTCAATGTTTTCTATGCGTGAATATCCGACCCACCTCCTCTCGTAGCCCATGCACCACGACTGTCCCTGGCATCCCTGTTTCCAGGCTTTAACCATCCGCGTGAAGGCCTGGACGCTCGGCTGCATCTGGGCCACAAGCTTCACCTCCTGTTCAGCACACACATTTGGCCTGGAGATAAAACACACACTTCAGTTAACCTGCAGGTTCAGTTCTCATTGAGCAAGCCGAAGTGAAACGTCTTGAAGAAGAACCTACAACATTTTGGTTACAAGCCCAGATATTAGACCACTAGGTCATCATAAACATTTATCATTTAGTCAGCTGGAATTTTCAACAGTCCTTCCATGTAATTTTCATAAAGTTGTAAGACTGTCAATTACTTAGACGCTCCATGTCAGATTGAGCAATAGTGATCATTAATATAATAAGCAAATGCCAATAAATCACCTGAATCATCTCAGCACTTACAGATGACAAGATAGACGATTTACACAGCTCAAGTTCCCAGACTGATATATTAGTCACTCTGTAAAAATGTTTTATATCCTCAAACATAGGCAGTTCAGAGTGAACCTCCAGGCGATTAGTTTCATGTCTGGGATTATTGGCAGATTGTGTTACAGAGACCTGAAAGTGTGTTTTGTCTGTGTCATTTCTGTTAACCACTCAAAATATTATTTCTGAATGTTCTCCAGACATTCAAAACATCCAGTTTTTTTTTTTTACATTTTTTTTATGATTATGGATGCCAAGGAAGGTTCCCTTTTTATAATTTTGCCCAACCTTTGTGAACATTACCTTTGCAAATGCAAAGTTTAATAACGTCTCGGTTACGTATGTAACCCTCGTTCCCTGAAGGAGGGAACGGAGACGTCACGTCGGAGGACCGACGAAATTGGGATCTCGCTTAGAGGGACCAATCTATTTCGAGTGTAAACTAAACAAGCCATGGCATGCGAATATTGCTCCGCTGTGCTGATCACAGGGTGAGTTAAGTAGGCACGCAGGTGCCAGAGCTCTGCGGTTTGCGCTGCGGCGGCGAGCGGGGACCACGAGCGGCCCCCCGCACCGCGCCCACCCGGTCGCCAGTCAACAACCCCGCGAACCGACACCTGCCTGAGCCAGACCGGGACGTGCACGTATCCGTTCCTCCTTCAGCGGAAGAGGGTGGCCCTCGTAACCGAGACGTTCCCTTTCAGTCGGTCCCTCCATCTCGAGCGTCACGTCGGCGGACCCCGACCAGACCCAATGAGAGCGGAAGTACCCAATAACACACAACGCGCCAGCCCACAGCCCTACCAACTGCCCCTTCCCGAGTCCAGGTCGGACACAGCACCTGACGCCAACCGCATCTTTGTTGGTAGGCAGGGTTCTTCCAAAGACGGCAGCTCCTGCTACAATGGCCAATACAAGATGACGTAAGGACTGGAGACACACTAGGACAAGTTACCCGGTTTCCTGGCACATGGGCGCGTTACGGAAGCTCGAACTTCCCGAAGGATGTTTCGGAAGCAATACACATATGGACGTCCCTTAGGTGCATATGGAAGAATGGAAGTGATTGAACCCTCTTGGAATGGCAGATGTCTGCCGGGGAAACACGGGCTCAAGACTATACCGTGGACTTTACACATATAGGAACCACTCATGCCTCTACATATGGAACCCAGACATCTCCCTACCCGTTTCTCGCGGACTTTCAGCGAGGTGAAAGACCCTGCGGACCCGGACCGATCCGCCACCGTTCTGGCTGCCGAAGGGACGGAGGAACTCAACAGGGTCTACTGTATGGACACTCTGGAGTGGTTTTTTGCAAGCCGACCCGAAGCCGGGGTTTCTCAGTGCTTCTACCCGTTTGAGGTGGGAAAACAGGAGGATACCGGCTCAACACGAAGGCTATAGAATCTAGAGAATGTGTTAGGGGTCGCCCAGCCCGCAGCCCTAAAAATATCTGTCAGCCACGAGCCAACGCCCAGGAGGATGCAACACTTCAAGTTGAGTGAGCATAAGCACCAACTGACGCGGGAGGGACACCTTGCTGATACGCCAGGGTGTGGCACCCTAACAATATCCAGTGGCCATCCTCTGCTTTGAGATGGCATTCCCCTTCTGCCGGCCTTCGTGACAGATAAAGAGCTGGTCTGAGGTCTTGAAGCTTTGCGTCCGGTCTACGTAGCTCCTTAAGGCTCGGACGGGATAGAGCAAAGCTAGGGCTGGGTGTGCCTCATCTGGGGGCAGTGCTTGCAGGTTCACTACCTGATCCCTGAAGTGGGTAGTAGGAACCTTGGGCACATAGCGGGGCCGGGGCCTCAGATTTACCTGGGAGTCGGCTGGCCCGAACTCTAGCCACGAATCGTTGACCGAAAATGCGTGCAGGCCCCCTACACTCTTGATGGGGGCCAATGCAATCAGGAGCAGAGTTTTCATTGAAAGAAAATTTAGCTCGACTGACTGCAAAGGCTCAAAAGGGCCCTGCTATAGTGCTTTGAGCACTAGAAACAGGTCCCAACAGGGTATAGTGGGGGGCCGGGGAGGATTTAACCTTCTCGCCCCCCTAAGGAATCTGCCGACCAAGTCATGCTTCCCCAATGACCTCCTTCTACGGGGTTGTGGTTAGCAGCGATTGCAGCAACATAACTTTAAGGGTGGAGTGAGACAGCCTTCGCTCCAACCCTTTGTTGCAAAGAGGACAGCACAACTCCGATCTGGCATTTTTCGGGGGTCTTCTCGGCGAGAAGAACGCCACTCAACGAACATGTTCCACTTCAAAGCGTAGGCGTGTCCGTAGACGGTGCTCTCGCTGAAGTGAAGGTGTCAACTACCCCTTGGGGTAGGCCACCCAGAACCTCCGCGTCCTGTCCAGGGACCAGACATGAAGCTTCCAGGAGGTCTGGACGCGGGTGCCAAAGGGTGCCCAGTCTCTGAGTTAGTAGATCCTTCCTCAGAGGAATCTGAAAGGGTGGGGCTGTTGCGAGGAGCATTAGTTCCGTGAACCAGGTCCGGGTAGGCCAATAAGGCGCCACCAGCAGGACCTGCTCCTCATCCACCCTGACCTTGCACAGCAACTGTGCCAAAAGGCTCACTGGGGGAAACGCATACTAGCGAAGAGCCCGAGGCCAGCTGTGTGCCAGCACGTCCGTGCCGAGTGTTCCCTCGGTCAGGGAGAAGAACAACTGGCAGTGAGAGTTTCTGGAGAGGCAAACAGGTTTACCCGAGCGGCTCTGAAACGTCCCCAAACCAACTGGACAGTCTGGGGATGGAGTCGCCATTCTCCAGGAGTGCAGCTCGAGACAGCTCGTCGGCTGCACGGTTGTGCAGACCCAGAATGTAAATGACATGAAGCAACCTCATATGCTTCTGACTCCAGAGGAGGAGATAGCGGGCTAGTTGCGACATGCGACGGGAGCGCAGAACACCTTGTCGGTTGATGTACGCAACAGCCGCTGTATTGTCCGTGCGGACCAGTACAGGCTTGCCTCGTAAGCGCCCTTTGAGACGGGTCGAGCAAGTGCATGCCAAGCAACTAAAGGCAGTTGATGTGCAGTGCCAGTCGGGGCACGTCCAAACCCACTGAAACTGCAAGAAAGTTGTAACGTGGTCCCCCACAGCGGTGGTGAGGAATATGTGCAAACAGCTGCGGGAGACCTGCCTCCAGGGGGGCCTCCTGACGGTAGCGCAGGAACGCAAGGTCTGACCACGGTGAAGGTTTTTGGCGGGGGCAGGCCGCGTTGTCACATGGACCCGGCAGGTCTCGGACCTCGGGACTAGGCCATGGAGCCAGTGCTGCAGCGGTCACATATGGAGTAGCCCCAGTGGCGTGACTGCCGCCGTGGCCGCCATATGCCCCAGGAGCCTCTGAAACAATTTCAGTGGGACCGCCATCCTGCTCTTGAATGTATTCAAGCAGTTCAACACCGACTGAGCACGTTCCTGCGTGAGGCGTGCTGTCTGTTCGACCGAGTCCAACTCCATTACGAGAAAAGAGATCCTCTGCGTCGGGAAGAGTTTGCTCTTTCCCCAGTTGACCCAAAGGCCCAACAGGCTGAGGTGTGAAAGCACCAATCCCTGTGCTCGCACAAACTGATCAGAGGAACTCTGGGCGAGTATGAGCCAGTCGTCGAGGTAGTTGAGGATTCGAATGCCCTGCTCTCTCGTGGGAACAAGGGCTGCCTCCGTAACTTTCGTAAAGACACGGGGCAACAGGGACAGCCCGAAGGGCAGGACCTTGTACTGGTATGCCCGCCCCTCGAACGCAAACCGCAGGAATGGCCTGTGGAGCGGAGGATCGAACATGAACGTTACGTGTCCTAGGTCGATCGATGCGAACCAGTCTTGGGGACGGATACACCTAAAAGTGCATTTCTGCGTGAGCATCTTGAACGGGAGACGGTGAAGGGCCCGGTTCACGACGCGCAGATCCAAGATAGGTCTCAACCCACCACCTTTCTTGGGTACAATAAAGTAAGGGCTGTAAAACCCCGACCTCATATCGGCTGGAGGGACCGGCTCTATCGCGTCCTTCGCCAGTAGGACTGCGATCTCTGCACGCAAGACAAGGGCATCTGCTGCTTCCACTGACGTAAAGTGGACGCCCCTGAACCTGGGAGGGAGCCGGGTGAACTGGATCGCGTAGCCGAGCCTGACGGTTCGACGGAGCCCTCGAGACGGGCTGGGTAGCTCAAGCCAAGCTCCCAGACACCGCGCAAGTGGCATCAACAAAACTACAGGCGTACCCACAGTGGGGCAGCAAGGAAGAACGCAGGGACCCGGCCCAGGCATCTCTTTGCCGGTCCGAGGCGGGGTCTGAGTGTGTGCAACACTGACCTGCGTTTGAGCAGAGGGTGCGTGGGTAGTCCGTTGGTTCGTCCTCCCGATCCGCCCACTGCTGCTCACTGGCGAGAGAGGAGGGTGAGTGTGTTACGTACTAGATCGTCAACAACCCCCGTCCCCTCTGGGGACCCAAAAAACAGAGGAATTGCTCTTTGTCGAGAATTCGGGTACCACCGACCGAGAGGTCAGTGGCGGAAAAAAGATTCTCCGCCCGGCCCTCCTCCGAGGGAGGGAGTGGTGTGCTTACCATCTCATGAAGAGCACGTCCCTCCACCTCTGGGTAGCCCGTCTCCGGGCCTCTTGCTCTCTCGCTTTCCACCAGGTTTGGCGGGGGCCTGGACGGGCGGGGCGGCTGCCCTGCGACCGGCTCCACGGCACAGCTTTGCTGGAGGCCACAGGAGCTCTGCTCTTGTTTGGCGGTGGCAGGGGGACGCCCTCGGCGACGGCAGCAGCTGCACGCGGGGCAGGATGTACCTGATGGCCTCCGTCTGCTCTGGTCAGCGGAGAACCGCTGGGCACGTTCTCCACAGTGTCGCCGACAGGCCGGCCTGGGACAGGGGGGCGTTCAAGAATCGTGTCTTGTCGTCTCGCGCATGTCAGCCAGTCACAGCCAGAAATTGGCGCTCCTGGACCACCATAGTGGGCATGGCACGACCCAGAGACCGCGCCGAAACCTTCACCGCTCGTGGCGCGAGGTCCGCCGCGGTGCAGAGTTCTCTCTGAACTTCCAGGTCGTGACCACCCTCGTGCAAGTCCCTCAGTGCCTTGGCCTGGTGCACTTGCAATCACGCCGTAGCGCGTAAGGCGGAGGCAGCTTCTCCACCGGTCGTATAGGCATCGCTGGCCAGCCAAGTACCTACAGACCTGGGAGGGGAGGGCTCCTCCGGTTCTCCCTGCCGGTTGGAGGCGGAATTAGGACACAACTGCATCGCAACCGACAGCTCCACCGGGGAGACTCCCGTATACACCCTAGCTGCACCACCATCGAGGGTGGTGAGAGAGGAGGATCCAGCAAATCAGTTTCTGGCAGTAAAAAAGGTGCCGTCCACGACCTGTTGAGCTCCTCATGCACCTCCGGGAAGAAAGGCACCGAGGCGGGGCGCTGAGAACCAGCACGGACCGCCCCGGGAACCAATCATGCAACCTTGAGGGCTCAGGACACGGTAAACGTCTTCACTCGAGCCCTACCCCTACAGCTGCCCGGGAAAGCATAGCCATTATTTCAGGATCCGATCCAGGCATTGTACGGTCCGGCAGAGAGCAGCGCAGCTTGAATCTTCCTCTCCAGAAGCTCTGCTCACCCCTCGATAGCTGCCAAATCGACATCGATCATAGGGGGGAGCCTCGGAAGAAAAAGGTGGTACCCCCCGGGAGGGTCCAGCCTGTTCTTTTTGAGAGCTCCGCTGGTTTCGCAGTGCTGGCGGTTTTGGGCATCCCCGGAGGGGAATTCCTCTCCGTGACCGTAAGACCAGTCCGCCCATCGCTAGAAGAAGGACGCCCCCGGCTGCCACCAGAGGGAACACCAGATCTAGGCAGTAGCATGGGCACTCTGCCCCCTTGCAGGAAACAGAGTCCGGTCCGCAACTCCGAGATGGACATACCCCCGCAATGGGAGCATGAGCAATCCACAAAAGCCACCTCAGCGTGCTTCATACCCAGACACAAGAGGCAGCGATCGTGAACATCACCCAGCGCCAGGTAACGACCGCATCCAGAACGCCCGGGTGATACGTTGTATATAGCAAGACCCACATCGTCTTTATAAAGACATAACGTCAAGTTTGCCAAGCAACATCGTCTTTAGAAAGACGCACCCGAAATTGCTCTTTTAGGGGAAAAAAGCTCTTTTAGCGTGCTGAGGCACACAGGGGAGATGATCATTTGCAACACGAACAGGGGGTAGTGCAGACTAATGTGTGCAACCCACTCGACACGGGAACCACCACCGCTGAAGCGCCATACCACCAACACGAAGAGCTCTCAAAGAACGCGCTGAACTCTTTCGTTTTCTCAGGTTAGAGTAGTCCGGAGCGAGAACGAGGTGATCGCTGGTACGAAGCGAACGCTGATATGCGCTGCACCTGCGCTACTCTACTCACGCTGTGCTCAGCAGCAGAGGATGCAATAATCGCATTTAATGCCACTGTGCATGGGCTCGTTTAGTCACTCGAAAGTAGATGGTCCTCTAAGCGAGGCCCAATTTCGTCGGTCCTCCGACGTGACGTCGAGAGTGACCGACTGAAAGGGAACATTATTTCTGAATGTACTCTGACCATTCAAAATGTCCAGTATGAATAATGTTTTTGTGCTAATGGTTTAAGAAACTATTAAAGACCGGATAACTTTGAACAAAACGTTCTATTAACATTACTGGAAGAACGTTTGTTCATAACTTTGAAACAACCTTTCCAGAACGTTAGCCAAAGTCCTGAGAACTAGGAAGTTATAACGTTTAAAAAGATGTAAACGTTCCATTAATGAAGTTCAAGTTAACGTTTCTGTTATTAAAACGCTATTAAAGACTAGACAACTTTGAACGGACGAGCTATTAAAGTTACTGAACCTTACCAGAGCGTTAGCCAAAGTATTCTGAGAACGTTCCGATTGACCCTCAACCAGCGTCTCACAAGTTCACCAAAAATACGCGTAAATACGCGTCAAAGAGAGTTTCCAAAATGAATAAAAACTTTTCTAGTTTGCTTTAATTAAAATAACTTAATAAATATGAGCACGAACATGAGATGTAAATTCGTTCATTAAACACTTAATTTATTGTGAAAGCTAACTAGTACCTAATAATAATATTCTGAAGCGCGCAATATCAACCAAAGACAGTTACTCACATGTGCGGCATCAGGTTTTTTCCAGAACGGGATGCTGCATAAATTCCATGAATTAGAATGATTAAAGAGTAAAATAACATATCCATGCTCCCTAAATAACACACTTAAAGCGTTAAAACAAACTAATCTGCGTCCATATTGACGCGCGTAGAGCGCGGACTGAAAGCGCAGCAGCAGATGACAGGAGGAAGAAGACTCTCAGATCCACCTTAGACACCAACCGAGATCCAAATGCCCTCAGGACACTGTCTTCCTGTAGAAGCAGTGAAGGGAATGTCCTTTGAGAGGGACGAGACACATACAGAAACAAGCAAACGCAGCTGAAGAGCTGACTGAACCTCCTTCAGATGACTTACAAATGAGCGTAAAGCTCGTTACTTCAGCCTGATTTACTGCATCACTTCAAAGAGCCCAATTCAAAGGAAAACACTTTATTAGACAGATTTCTGAGTCAAATGAAGGTCATTTTGTAATGAACTCACGTTTTAATGTTCACACCTTCTAATGGACCAGCAATAGAGCCATGATGGATTATATTCAAGTCTAAGTGCGCATATAAAAACATCAGTGTTTATTTATTTAAACCTGCAAATAAAAAGTTAAAGCATAAATAACATAAATAATGAAAACGTTTGTCCGCACGTTTAAAAACGTTCTATGAACAATGTATAAGTGCTAACGTTTTGTAACGTTATTAAAGACCAGACAACATTGAATGAATGTTTTATGAATGATACTGGAAGATAGTTTCTGCATAACTTTGCCAGAATGTTAGCCAAAGTGATCTGTTTGTAATAAAATTGTTATATAATAAATAGTTTATTAGATCATTTATAACTTAAATATAATATTATGTGTATGATATTAAGCACTAATTTAATTTTCATTAACGAGTATATTAATTATTTACATGTTACACATAGAATTTTCACTTTGTACCAAAATGGTTATATCAATCAATTGTATAATAATAATAACATAATTAAAAAGAATGTTTTGCTAAAGTTTCCATTAAGTTATAAAAACATTATTTCCACTCAAAACATCCAGTTTTCATGTTTTAAAAATGGTTTTCCTTGGTTATGCAAACATTAAGAGAACATTACATTTTCTCATTTTGCAAACATTGTGGAAATGTTTTAAATGTTTTCTAAACACTCTAAAACAAGAAATAACATTTAAGAAAAACGAGACACATCAACTAAAAACCCGTAATGTATTATTGTACTAAATGTCGCTGCGGAGAATCTTTGCATACTATCGTCAGACTCATTTGTAATGAAAATAGTTTTAACAGTGTTGGGAAAGTTTACTTTGAACTGCATTACAATGTTGCGGTTACCATAAAAAAAAGTAACTAATTATGTTACTTAGTTACTTTTTTATTGAAAGTAATGCGTTACGTTACTTTGGCGTTACTTTTTAAATATAAGTAGGACTTGGTTGTTTTTAATATAAGAAGTTCTATTTTTAGCAAATATAAAAGCCTTTTCACACCAAAGGTGAAATGAATAAGCCTCAGGCTGAAGGGAAAGTACATTTACGTCCGTACAGTAGAATGCAGAAGAAGAAATTTCAACACACTTCAGCAATAAAAAAAAACACACAAATGTTGTCTAGAGTAATTTTTGCTTATTAGTGGTTTAACTGGATCATCGAAGGTCAGAAGCAAAGACATTGGTTAATAGAATGGGATTAAATACATAAAATCATATTTGTGTTGTTTAACATTTAATTATTGCAGGTTTGCGTCATATTCTGAGTTGCATTATTTTTATTCATTTTGAGGAATACTGAATCTGTGTTCTTTTTTGTGAGTGAGATAATGCATATTCATATTTATTTTAGAACTACAATAACATCTTCTGATTTCTCTCAACATGGGGACACCAGAGCTGTCAGTCAATAAAATGGAAAAAAAAAGTAACTTGCGTTACTTATTTGAAAAAGTAACTCAGATATTCTCTTGTAAATTAAAAAGTAATGCATTACTTTACTAGTTACTTGAAAAAAAAGTAATCTGATTACGTAACTCGCATTACTTGTAATGCGTTACCCCCAACACTGTTTATTAATATGGATGCTGCTTGAAACCATCAATGCATTACCCATATTCCAGAACCTTCAGCATGTGACATCACAAGTTATCCTCTTGCAGGACGGGCCTGTCGAGGGGTCACCACCGAGCCACAGCTGAAGCAGCACTGGGATCAGGCATTCTGGGGCAACAGAACCTAGAAAACATTCCCTAAGAGCACTGATCCGACTCTAGAGGTCAATGCCAACCAGGGTTCAACACCTCTGCCATGAGCCCAGTGTGCTTACACACTAAAACACACCTATAAAAACATCTGCTGCTATTTAGAGCACATGCGGACGTGTCACTCCAGGAAAATATTGTGTGGAATTCTTTTCAAGAATGTTTAATAGAACTCATGAAACGTAGAAGAAATACATTGTGGAACAAAACATTAACATTCTTTGGTCTTCACAGATCATCTGTATTGCCTTTCTTAAGATAGACAGACTAATTTTGCATAATGTATCAGAATATTGTATTGTTGAATAAATCTGTTAGGGAGTTTTTTTCCATAACATTTGTCACATAAGACTTCAAAGGCCATGAATGTAGAAACGTTACTATGTTTTGAACCAGTAAAATGAAAGTGTTAAGAAACATCACACTCTAAAAAATGCTGGGTTAAATACAACCCAGTGCTGGGTAAAATCGGGACAAACCCAGCAAATTGGGCTGTTTTGACCCAGCGGTTGGGGTAAATGTTTAACCCAACCTTCTGGGTAGTAACCCGACCGCTGGGTCAAAACAACCCAATTGCTGGGTTTGTCCCTATTGTACCCAGCACTGGGTTGTATTTAACCCAGCTTTTTTTAGAGTGCATTATTGTCATTTTATTGAAGAGTGCATTTACTCTTATAAGAATAATTAAATGCTAGATTTAATATTACCTGAAATCATAAACAATAATCATTGGCTTATGATAATTACGTGCAAAGCTGTGATGCATCAGTGATGTAATTTGAAAACCCAACTGTATTTGAGTACCTGACATGACATGTCAAACAGATTTACGTGACTATATTCTGTAGATAACAGACTTTGACAATATCATCTCATGTTGAGAGACTGCGCTTGATATTTATGCTTTTAAGAATTCTTTTTTTTCCCCACACTACAGCAGTTGTCCTTTTGGGTCCCCTTCTTCAAGCACCTCCAATGAAATATCAGGTTAGACTATAAATATTAAAATAAAATAACATTTGAAATATGATGTTATTGTAGCGTCGAACATTTACATTTGTAGTGTTTTATAGAATTGTAATTAAAATGGTGTCAATATAAATAAATGTAAGTATTTGAAGTCTTAGCCTATTTGGCCCAGTCTGGAAGTTTGCTGAGGCCCCCTATTTGAGAACTGCTGTACTACACCATTAAAATGAACTAATAAAGGCCAAAAGGTGATTAAAATACGGGTTTCCTTAAACATTTATATCAAGTCTGGTCCACTACTGATTTATGCGTTATTTGTATTCTGCTGACATCTTCAGGTCACAATGGGAATTGCATGTGCTTGAAAGAGTGGTAAATAATACTTGGAAAACCTGCAACGCTATTTTGATGAGACAAAATATGAACTATGAACCTTCAAAAGTTCACCTCCCTGTGCTGACCAATGGCTTTCGTCTGCTCTAACCTCTGCGTTTACGCACAATGTCGACGCTTTCGCGACGGTCCCTCAGTCCCTGGCTCTACTGTCTGCGCCATAGACATAATAAATAGCTGGAGCCTCATTGGCCGCTTTCCGCCGTTGCTGCGTTACGTCGACGCGTCCGCCATGTTTGTGAGGGCAAAACTGCCTTAAAAATAAATGGAGCTGCGTTTTTTTCTGGATGAAAACACGATAACGTTTACATTTCTCAACCGATTTCAGAGGTTTGTGATCTACATGGAGTTAAAAATAACTCTGCCTCCAGTTATTTAGCTAGGTTTGGAAAAGTATTGATTTTCGTAAGAAATTGTGAAAACTCACACTTGTCTCACTTGTCGATTTGATTGATTTTTTCGGTTTACAATTCTAATGTTAATGTAGCATAACTGTGACATATGCATGTTTTGTAGTTTGAATGTACATTAAATGAAATTAAGTTGTTTCATTGCTTTCTCTGTCTTCTTCAACCCCAACATTTGAGCTTTTCTCGTGCTTCAGGTCAGAACACAGCTCAGCCCCTTTGAAATACTGGAAGAAAATCAAAATAATACATCTTTAAGCACTAATAATTTACCATCAGTGAGAACATTGAATAAAACCAGCGAATACAAATCAAAAAGTGACACTCTTGGTAGTCTGCTTTTTATTCTGATAGCACTCTATACAGATAAACTCCACAACAAACAAGAACAGATGCAACTGATAATCCTTTACGGATCCAGTCAAACTTACAGTGGTAAAATATCATGCACTGATACAGCGCACAGTAAAAGTGATATGCAATATTAAAAAGTATACAGTATGTAGTACAAGTTGTAGTAACATGAATAATATAAAAAGCGAGTACAACGGTATATAATAGATTTATAATAGAATAAATTATATGTATATAATACCAAAATAAATAAATGAATAACAACAGATGAATAATAGCAAGTAGAATATGCAATATCAAGGGTGGAATAATACAGAAAAGACAATAATGTAAAATAAATAATCATGAAACGTAGTTTTATAATAGTATTGTGTAATAATTATTAGACAAAGTAAGAAACAAGTAAGGGTGTGGTTAGAATATGAGCAGGGTCATTCTGGCCATTCATTCAGGGCTATTCTGGGCTGTAACCAGTACTAATACAACATTAGGCTGTGGAAGTATAGCCTACTCTCAGAGAACTAATGCACAGAACAGGCTTTCTTCAGCTTTCCTTAAGGCTTGCGTTGTCCTGGTTGCAATTGGCTAAAAAGGAAAAAACTAAATATATATATATTAAGTCCACAGATTTATGATAAGCTATGAAATCCTTATAATCAAGAGATGATGAATGGTTAGTGAAATTAAAGAGAGATGCTTTAGCTCCATCCCTAATCCTGACAGTCTGGCATTGTCTTGTCAAAGTGTTCTCACTGTACATATTGTGCTCATAACACAATTTACTTTATGATATAAACTACAATATAAAGTTAACACTTAAGAATTCATTTAAACTTTGATTTTATATAAAGTCTCAGCTTTCACAGCTTACTAGGATACCGCTAGCTATTAATAGTCTGACACTGGTGGCTAATTGAGCTGTCAACGTAAAGCTAAAAATGACCAAAAAGCATACAGAAACAACTGTTCAGTCTTACCTGTGAAAGATAATACCCTGAGGTCTGTTTGTATTATTGTGCGGCGGTTTGTAGATGCCCGAGCTGCCGGCGAGCCCGCTGTTTTCTTCTGTCCCGATGTGAGAGTTGCCCGCACCAATATGGCGGCGACGTTGACGTGCGGTCGAGCGGCCAATGAGGCGTCTAGGTGTGTATTATGTCTTCTGAACTTGACTATGCAGTGCGCTGTCACCACGCATTTCTCCCCAGACTCACGACACCACGCTTCAGTCAACTGCGCAGCATGACCCAGACCCAGACCCCCGACACTAGTGACTGATCACCAGACACAAGTGACTGATCACCACAGACACAAGTGACTGATCACCACAGACACAAGTGACTGATCACCACAGACACAAGTGACTGATCACCACAGACACAAGTGACTGATCACCACAGACACAAGTGACTGATCACCACAGACACAAGTGACTGATCACCACAGACACAAGTGACTGATCACCACAGACACAAGTGACTGATCACCACAGACACAAGATCACCACAGACACAAGTGACTGATCACCACAGACACAAGATCACCACAGACACAAGTGACTGATCACCACAGACACAAGTGACTGATCACCACAGACACAAGTGGGAAGATCACCACAGACACAAGTGGGAAGATCACGTGACATGTTGATTTGTACATTCAAAGATTAAGCAGTTTATGTATTAGCATACTTCCATAATGATCGTAGTATTTCTGCAGTGTGTATTAGGCCTGTGCGTAAAATTGATCAAATAACGTTACTTGGATGACCAGTTCCTTTTTTTTAAAGAAATGCATTTTTTAAAACTGTTTATTTTAATTATGATTTAATTGTAATTTATTATTGCTTAGTATTTTACTGTATTGTTTTATTCATAATAATAATAATTATCATTAGTAGTAGTAGTAGTATTTAATTCTGGTTTAATTAATATTGTGTTGTACATTTGTATTTGTTATTAATTTTGAGGTTAAGGTTGGATTCTATATCTTATTTACTAATAATAATGATAATTATTGTTGTTATTATTATTATAGTAATAAAAACAAGACATTAAATACTAAGCAATAAAAATCATAATTAGGAATAATAATGTAGTTTATGTTTATATTATAATAAAATCATTAGTAGGAGCAGATAGTATTTCATTCTGTTTGAATTAATATTGTATAGTATTTTATATGATACTTTTTTATTACAATTCTAATATTTTTTAAATGTGTTCTTATTATTTTAATTCAGAGACAAATCATATTAAATAATATATCAAGTGCCAACAAATAAGTAGAAATATGCTGGAGGGCATTTTAACATACAAGGAAACAGGCAAAATGAGGGACCTAATAATCCTACATGACATGATATTTTCACTCATTCTGTGATTGTAACATATTTCTTATTTCAAACTAAAATAAATTAAAATTAAAATATTAAAATAGAAAACAGTTATATTCAATTTTTCATTTCTTAAACTGAAGTACTAAAATTAATAAAACTAAAACTGAAATAAAAATATATAAAAAAGTTTTAGCTCAGGGGGCCCAAACTCGGTCTGGAGGGCCGGGTCCTGACAGAGTTTAGCTCCACTTGCCCTCAACACACTGCCTTCAAGTTTCTAGTATGCCTAGTAAGAGCTTGATTAGCTGGATCAGGTGTGTTTAATTGAGGTTGGAGCTAAACTCTTCAGGACACCGGCCCTCCAGGACCGAGTTTGGGCACCCCTGTTATAGACATTTAAAAACGATACAAATACTAAAACGTTAAAATGGGAAAATAAAAAAATTAAATCAAAATATTAGTATGTTGAAACAATAAAGGTCTAAAAGGGGAGTGTGTTTGTGATCAAGTTCAGTGCTTTCATTTCATTTGTGTTTATCAGTTCGAATCGCGACTAAAGCAAACCCCTGGGAGGGAAAGACACTCAAACCAGAAAGTGTCCAGAATCAGCTGGAAACGTCTCTGAAGAGGCTGTGCACACAAAGTGTGGAGCTGTTTTACCTTCACGCGCCGGACCACCAGAAGCCCATTCAGGACACACTACAGGCCTGCAACCAGCTGCATAAAGAGGTGCGTCACGAGAGCTTTCCATGACACACTACAGACTCTAAACTTTGTTAGACTTTGCTAACTTTGCTAAACTAAAGTTTATGGCTGTCTGACCTAGATGTTTTTAGAAAACAAAAGCTGTCAGAACTATGCAACTCAAGCTGTTTGTTGGTGTTTAGGGCAAATTCAAACAGCTGGGCTTATCGAACTATGCATCATGGGAAGTGGCAGAAATCTACTTCATCTGCAAACACAATACCTGGGTGCTTTCTACTGTATATCAAGTAAGTGGATAGATGCATGGATGGATGTTAGTCTGTATACAAGGTCTAGTGTATAACTATTTTGAAATTTGTCAATGAAGTATTATTGAAGAACGAATAGGCCAGTTTTGAACAGTGTTGATGTTTTCCTCTGAAGGGCATGTATAATGCAACCACACGACAGGTGGAGACTGAGCTGCTGCCATGTTTGAGATACTTTGGCATCCGTTTCTATGCATACAATCCCCTGGCAGGTAATGCGTTCCTTATTGTTTTAAATGTATTTGCAAAACATAATAAATTGGTTCCTAATTAATAACACACCTAAAGTCAACAAGAACTAAACTACTATGTACTGTATATTTTGCATTGCTTGTCATTTTTTAATTTCCTCTCCATTTTTGTTTGTTTGTTAACTAACATGCTGTATAATAATATTTACTCTAAATTTAAATTAGGATAATACATTAAATAAAATAAACAATAATAAACAAAACATTTTAAATTCTGTAAACATAAACATATCTATATTATAATTAAATGATTCAACAATACATAAAATAAACAAATACTAATAATAATAAACAAAAATGTAAACAAAAATACACAAACATTGAATAATAAAATATATTATAATTAAACAATACATAAAATAACACTAAATTCTTTAAAGAAAACTTATTTGGCCATCTAAAATCATTAATTCTGCAATGAAATGGTCTCTTGGGCTAATTTCTTAACTAGCATTTTATGTTTTTGCACATTTTTTTTGTATAATTTGAAAACTTTTGCTTAATTGTAAATGATAAAAAAATATATACAATAAAAATACACTGATCCCAAGTGAAATCATTTTCTCCGCTCATCTCACAGGTGGGCTTCTGACTGGAAAATATCACTATGAAGATAAAGACGGCGCTCAGCCTGCGGGCCGATTCTTCAGGAGCAGCTGGGCTGGTACTTACAGAGACAGGTGCATTAAATTCATAATCCATGCATGACATTCACATCACTGACTGGCTTTTTTTCAGTCCTGTGTGACCTCAGAGTTTAGATCTAGTTAGTTGAGCATTAAAGGTGCTGTATGTAGGATTGACACCGAGTGGATGAACTAGGTATTGCAGTCCAAATTCTAAATATTGGTAGGGGGGTTTTCACCGGGACCTCCTTCTCAGACTGATGCAAACGCAGGTTGCCAGATTGACAACACCAACAGGAACGAGCGCACTTGACGATGAATGAAATGAAATGCACTGTATTTTCTGCCAACTGGCAACCCGGGGTGCCAAAATACAATTGGGTAAACTGGCAGTGGGCGGGTTTCACAAACCAAAACAGAGAACAGATTCCGGCCTGGAACGCACATTTTCAAAGGAGAATAACTGACTGTAGCATTGTTTTTCAGATAAACAAGATGCTAACTTAGCATGCCTTCTTAAATATCGGCAAATAATTCTGGTTTTTTTATGCTTTAGTAGAGTCAAAAACTTACATACAGAACCCTTTAGAGGACACAGTGTTCTGTTTTCTATTTCAGATACTGGAAGGAGAGTCATTTCCAAGGCATAGATGGCATTCAGAAGGCTCTGGAAGCACCGTACGGCTCAGAGAAACCCACCCTGACATCAGCTGCTATTCGCTCGGATGTCCCATCATTCATTGAGGGTGAGAGCAGTATTTTAGTGGCATTGATATACTCGTATAGCTTTTGCTAAGAATTATCGTACTTATGTTCGTAAAATATTTAATTTCAATGCCCATGAGCAAAGACTTGCCGCCCTTTGTTACTGTTGCTATGTCCGACAAACCATGGCACTCACGCCGCACATGTTCTCACGCAGTGAAAAAATACAGGTTCGTTTTCATGTGAAACAGTCTCGGCTTTCAAATTTGGTAATTTTTTCAGAAATTCAAACAATAAATGCCATTTTGTGGCTCTTTAATGTGTCGTGACGGATCGATTCCTCTTTACTAGTTACACCATGAAATAAACATGAATGAACATCAGAAGGGTATCTTGTTTCAACTGCGAAAAGACGCCAGTACACACCATTTTTCAAGTTCAAGTCCACCCAAGTTAATCTACTGTCCTCTCTGGTTTGTTTGTCGGACAAAATGGCAGATTCAATGTTTTGACGTGTGTGTTTACAGGGTGATCTGGGTGACGGGGTCATTATCGGGATGTCCAGCATGGAGCAGCTGCATGAGAACCTGACAGCAGCCGCAGAAGGTCCGCTCAAACACGCCTGGGATTTAGTGACCCACGAGTGTCCAAACTACTTCCGCTAGATGCCCCGTGACAGTTAGAGAATAAAACGATATGAAGCCTGATTTATAAGAACTAATACAGAGATCACTTTATTTTTTCTGTGTTCATATTTTGTTAGTGAACAGTTACAATTGAGTTGGACCAGCCTTCGGCATCCTAATAAACACAATGACAAAATGAAACATCTCTGAGCTCACCAACACTTGATTTTTCTCCATGTTTACATGAGAATGCAGTACAAATCAATGTTATAGTGGCATTTTGATGAATAACTGTTTTGTTGTCTTCTTGCCAAAAACAACTTACATTTAACAATAAGAATAAAAGAGATCCCGTTTGCCTCCGTTCGTTTCTCTCCGTTCAGTAGTCATACTAAACTTTGTATTTTTGTAGAAAATTGTAGACAATAGAAACTAAACAGTGTGCAGATGACTGTGATAGTAATGCGCAGCTCACTGAAAGAACACTCGATAAAACGTTTCATGGTTTTATGTTGGATCAACACAATGAATGTTCACAAAAAGAGTCCATTGCCTGTGTCCAGGTTTTATTCGCTTCCTTCTCCCTCTGTTTCCTCTTTCTTGGTCTCATTGCCGTCACCGTCCGTCAGCTTTTCGAAGTCTCCGGATTCAGAATTCCACATGCACTTAATTGATATTTTGAATTCCACCATTTCAGTTCCAAACAGTTTCTGAATTGAAAGTCCAAAAAATTATGGTTTTATAATAACTGAATAAATCCCTTTTAAAATCAAAATTAGTTTATGACCTTTTTAACTTTTCTTAAATGGATTTTAATCCAAATAAAGAGATGTCATGTCTGCTAGTGCATAAACACTGCAGCAGGATGTTTTAAAGTTTAAACGAGTCTTTTTTGTCATGTTTTCCAGGTAAAATATTTTACAAATTAATTCATTTTAAAAGCATCACTGCATATGTTATTATGACTTTTTGCAGTGGTACAAACTCACCAGAATTCGAGCCTGTTCAGGTGTGAGTGTGTCTCCCTCTTTACACACTTCAAAATCCTTTATTAGTGTCACCACACCTGCAGATGGATTGATAATAGTTTAGTTAGTGCAAACTAATTTACAATACACTTATCCTCTTCTGATTGAAGATGCAGCTTTGGTTATATTAAAATTTAATTTTGCTGAAAATTTCTCTCTCTCAGGTCATCCAAGATTTAGTTGAGTTTGTTTCTTCATCAGAACAGTTTTGGAGAACTGTAGCATTACATCACTTGCTCACCAATGGATCCTCTGCAGTGAATGGGTGCCGTCAGAATGAGAGTCCAAACAGCTGATAAAAACATCACAATAATCCACAAGTAATCCACACCACTCCAGTCCATTGATTAATGTTTTGTAAAATGAAAAGCGTGTTTGTAAGAAATAAATCCATCATTTAGACCACTGGTTCCCAAACCTGTCCTGAAGTGCCCCCTGCCCTGCATCTTTTGTATGTCTCTCTTATCTAACACACCTGACTCCACTCATTAGCTCGTTAGTAGAGACTGCAAGAACTAAATTAGGTGTGTCTGATTAGGGAGACATACAAAATGTGCAGAGCAGGGGGTCCTCCAGGACAGGTTTGGGAACCACTGATTTAGACATTTTAACTGTTTCTTCTGATCAAAATACCTGTCCATCTATAATACCACGGTCCTCTCACTTCAAAATCCACCGGCATACTTGTTTACAACTGTTTTGGCTTGTAAACAGTGCTAGGTGTTTGCATATTTTTCTCCCGTTTCAGATGAGACAACTTTTTCTCTAAAGAAAGCAACATTATGGATAAGAGTATTTTAGCGCGGAAGCAACGGTCTGAAGTTAAAAACTTTGTTTCTTATAAACACGCAGCTTTTGGCTTCACTAAATGCTAATTGACGGACTCGAGTTGTGTGGACTGCTTGTGGATTACTGTGATGTTTTTTAGTTCAGCTGTTTTGGACCTCATCTGACGGCACCCATTCACTGCAGAGGATCCAATTGGTGTGCAAGTGATGTAATGCTACATTTCTCCAAATGTTCCGATCAAGAAACAAACTCATCTACATCTTAGCCTAAACGTGAGTCAATTTTCAGCCTTTTTGATTGGGTGAACCATCATTTCACAACTTGTTTGTGTAATAGTCACCATGTTAGCTAATGGTTTACCTTTCTTCAGAGCTGTAGGAAGGCCCAGCTGTCTAAGCTGAGGCTCCATCGAGTGTGGAAACTGCTCCAGCGGACCCTCATCCAGCGTCATGGCCATGGTCGCTACGTTACCCGCTCGAGCGTAATCCACCTCTTTAAAGCTACTGAAATATCTGTGGACAAAAGTTCACGAAAAACTGAAATTATTAGGTTTCATTAGAATTGAATGATAAAATCGGACATATCAAGGATTTTGGTAGATTAACACTTCTGCAACTCAAAGCATAAAAGCTTATTGACCGATGATGCCAGTAATTCCAATTAAACTATCAGTCCATATAGTTTTAAATGAATTACAAATAGGTTTATGTACAAGTTATCAAAGCCAATTGATATGTCAATTAAACGAATACTTACTCTTGAACCTCGTCTTTGGTTTTGTTTGTGAACAAAACACCTACTTCACCTCTGAGAAACTTGCTCACCTGCAAAACAAACCAGAAGACCGAATCAGTCACTCCTGACAGTTTCATAAGCACTTTATTAGCCAAAGAAAGCCAGTGTAGTTAATCAAATTCAATTAGCACTTGATGGCACGCGCTGGCATACTTTATGCAGATTATCTTTGTATTCGTCTGTCGGTCCTTTCCCCAGCGCGATCATCATGACTTTGTTCTTACCAAAGAAGAACCTGAAACATAACACCCAAGTTCAACCTTAAACTCTTTGAAATCCTAAAATAACCCTTAAAAACCATGGAGATTGTGTTTATACCGGCTGTGTTTCCAGGCCGTCCTGATGTCTTTTAGTTTGTTGTTTCTCATGTTTTCTACTGAGAACACAAACACGTATCTGTAGATGTCTGCACATTTCCGCAGCTGAGAAGGGGGAGAACCAGAAAAAAGATATTTTAAATCACAAAACTATTGTGATGATATTTCATATTTCATTTAGGCCTGGAAATAAGCAAAAACAAATCAATCTTATCAAGAGGAAATAGGCCTATATCAGATTCTGTACTTCTAGAGGTAGGTTTCTTGTTCTAAAGAGCATCTCGAGCTTCAGTGGAAGCATCTCAAATCATGCTGGAGAACATGATCATCAAGTTGTGTTCATATCAGTGCTGCTGTCATTCCCAAGCACTTCAAAAAATACCACGGTATGCTTGTAGTGTCTCCCTAAAGAGCAATGAGAAGTCATACTAACCTCCTCAATCAGATTTTGCTTGGCTTCCAACCCCTTCTTGGTTGTTTTGGTTAAAGAAACTGTTAAAGGCAACATTAATGATAGTACAAGAAACATTAACAAATTCTAACAGACTCAGCTGCTTCAATAACATTAATGAATTACAGTTTAACTTAAGTCTGAGCAACAAGTAACAAACATGCTTTTATTTCAGCTCGAGTCATTTTAACGTATATGGTGTAGAGTTCAAGTGATAAAACAAACTAAAAGAGGAAATAACGACCTTTTTTGTCCCTCTTGGATTTCGGCATGGTTCTCACGTTGTGTCGCTCTGTATTTTCTTCTTCGCCTGATGATCTCAGAGCGCTTCACAGACTGTGAGGAATCACACCGCCGCCTAGTGGTGCTCGCTGGTGCCTCATGAATATTAATTCGAGCAATGGACGAACTCTATTGGATGGTTCGCATGGACTAATTAATATTCATAAGCTAAGCAGAATTGTAATTTCCTCGCAAGGAAAACTGTTATTAGAAGACCATTATATTGTGACCCAGCAGGAGGCGCAGCATGAAGACACGTACTGTATGAGTAGGCTTGTACAGTAACTTTCTCTTATTTCTGATTGTATAAAATAATAACGTATTAGTCAATAAAGACACACAAGTTTCTTTTAAAGTTTTTTTTATTGTTTTACAGTATGCATTTATTGTTTAGCATTATGCATTTTTTTTCTTTGTTTAGGCTACTGTATTTTTTTATAGTGAAATATTCCCTGACTTTTGCAGTTAATTAAATGAAATCCAAACTTTTTCATTTCACTTAAGCAGGATTTTGACTATGATTTTTGACTTTAAATGAGTAGCCTAATGTTGGTGCAGCACCCACTTTAACATCATTTCTTTGTAGTTTTCTGCTTCTGTTAAACAACGACCAGAACTGATTATTTCAACACGTTTGTGAAGTCTCCATAAAAAGTCCTTTTCCCAGACAGCTAAAACTCATTAGAAGAACTGGCTGTTTTTGTTATAGATTTGTTTGAGAAAGCATGGATTCACGTGGGCACTTAACACTTGAATAAAAGGATTTGTAGCAGACATGACTGCATTCCCAAAAACTTAGATTTTGCATACTTGGACTGTCTAATCAAAACAATTGAGGAAATGACAGATGATCCTCAGAAATCCTTGGGTGTGTTTTGTGCACATGTGCAGAGCAGCTTCAAGCCAGGGCAGGTTGAAGGTGCAATGCTTGTGTAATGTGTCTGATTCTATTCATCAGTCATTTGGTGAAATGCAAACAGAGCTTGTGTTGCCGCAACATGCAAAAGTGAAAATAATTGCTTCAACGCCTTCCTTAATTTGCCTAAACTTATCCTGCTGATGATTTTAATTTATGGCTTTGCTAATGAGCTAGCTCTCCCTTTCACATTTAATATCGATCATTAATATTAATAAAGGTATGAACCTTTCAACTCTGATTAATGAGCCTGAATTAATCACAGATTTGTATTCAGTGAACTAATTATGTTTTTGCAATGAGCAAAACCTGAAAATGTTACTTTGTTGCAGTCAGAAAGCAGATAAATGCTAATATTAAATGAAAAAAAAAAATATAGTTAATATATACATGCAATTTGAGTGAATCAACCTTTCATCAAATTTGTCCTAAAAACCTAATACCAAAAGCCTTTCTTGACTACAATCTATATATGTGTGGTTGTATGTATTGACTTACGATGTATCTTGTGTGTGTGTTTGTGTATATTGTGTTGTGTATATATATAATATTTTCATAATCAAATTTATAAAAACCTATTTACAGATAACAAAATAATACATACTATATTGTAATCAATATTAATATGCTTATCTATTAGTAATATTCTTATAGTATTAATACATTTTAACATTATCACATATCAATTTTATATTTTAGAAGCAAATGCAATCATATGTTTTGGCAAATATATTATGATAGTACAGATTTTTAAACATTGATCACATTTTAAATTGTATCTATTTATATAAAGAGTAATCTTTGATCAATATTATGATTAATGTTATGAATAATTGTTTACTTAATTTAAGAGCCTATAGAAAAACTAAACTGTATTTATTTTAGCTAAAACACCAGTAACATCACAAAAATATTGGTTTGTGCTCGTAATGATTTATGATTCATAAATGGCCTTATTAAACATTTGATAACATATCCTGAAGATCTTTAACGGCGGTTTTTTTTTTTTTTTTGTTTTGTTTTACGATTAGTTGACTTTAAAGCGCTAGTATGGCAGAGTGTCCTTTTTTAATCATTTAATAATCCCCACTTGCAGTTTAAATAATAAAACTGCTGGGTTTGTTTGAGGGGCTATGGTTGCCAATTCCCTGCACTCACCCTCTCTGTCTCTGTGTGTGTGTGTTGTGTGTGTGTGTGTGTGTGTGTGTGTGTGTGTGGGGTGAGTGTGTGTGTGGTGTGTGTGTGTGTGTGGTGGTGGGTGTTGTGTGTGTGTGGCGCTGCTTGTGGCGCGGGGGAGGAGAGTGCGCTGCAGGATCTCCCTCTTTTAGGAGAATGAAACTCGATCCCGTCGCGCCGGTAGCGTCCGGTATAAAACAGTCCAGCGGAAGAAGAGACTGTGAGAATAATATCAGTGTGAGAGAGCGCGGAGTTCACGATCACCGGAATGACGCGCAGATCTCCAGATGTCCGGGAGTTTCGGAAATGAGCTGACACACGGACGCTGCGCTCCTCCGTTATTCCTCTCGTTTCCACGGAGAACATGGTGCGTCCTGGAAGGATAGACAGATAATGACCGCACTGCTTGTTTCTAGTCAATCGGTGATACTTAGGGGCTTTTAGTACGCATGAGAAGAAGACTGCTTGGACGCACCAGCTTTGAATCGAAGTCCTTACAGCTCGCCGATATCTATTTTTGTATGAAAACATGAGCTCGTTGTTGTTTGGAGAAGGTTTTTTGGGCGGCGTGGTGAGCAGCGCGCCGTCGGACGCGGTTCCCAGAGCGCTGCGCAACGACCTGGGATCCAACATCCATGTTCTCAAGACCCTCAACCTGAGGTTCCGCTGCTTCCTCGCCAAAGTCCATGAGCTGGAGAGAAGGAACAAACTTCTGGAGAGCCAGCTGAAGCAAGCCTCCTGCCAGCCGAGGCACCAGGGCTTCTCCTTTACGCGTGAAGTCGCGGTCCAGACGGACTCTCTGGGGTCCAGACTTCCAGGCAACATCTGGAGCTTTACGCATATTTTGAGACAAGGAGAGCGCGTCAAGACTGTCCAGGGACCCGGAGTCACCTGGACCCATCCGGATGGGGTCGGGGTCCAAATCGACACCGTCACCCCAGAACTGCGAGCCTTGTATAACGTTCTGGCCAAAGTCAAACGGGAGCGGGATGAGTACAAGAGAAAGTGAGTACTGTGTTTACTGCTGCCTTTATCTTGCCTTGATTCTCTTTTTTTAGGCCTGAAAGCGAGCCTTCTGCTGGTCAACGCTTCTGTGCCGGTCTGATTCATTGCAGCAGAATATCTTGGCAGGCGAACAGCAAATATTGAAGGGCCCAGTTCTGCACGCAGGACAGCTGGGCAGAGTCCATATAGGCCAAATGAACAGCTTCTGTGTGTGTGCTGGTGTGCTTGCATGGGAAATACATTTAAGAAGTGATTCTTTAGCACTTTCATTAAGGATACGTATGATGAAGGCATCATTTGGACAGTCAAGCTCTGGTGAGGTTCAGGAGGTTCAGGGTTTGTTTTTCCATCTGTTCGGGCAGCCGTGATCACTATTATCAAGTCACCTCTAAATATACCAATTTATTTTTCTTGCACTGATCAGCAGCTGAAGTCCTTCTGCAAATTTTGCAGCTGTCTTCAGAAATATGATACGAGAAGCTTTTCATCACAGTTGCCCAATGATTAAGTTAATTGTTTCATTCACTTTATTTACTTGATACAGAAATGACTTAATGGATGGTCGAGATGATACCAGACCATCAAAATCAAAAGAAAAAAAAAGTTTTGCATAAACAAAATAGTCTATTTTATAGGACCATTATTATATATTTCTCATTGCAACATTATTTTCATGATAATATTGGATATTTTGCTCCCAAATCTCATTAATGTAATACAAACAAAATCATTTATTATTAAAAAAGTTTTTACCACATGGTATTATTTGTGGCACTTCTTTTAATTTATTATGATTTAAATAAAAAAAGTAATTGTGCAACAGTATTGTTTTAAGAAACTACAGTACACATTCTGTATTACATTAATGAAAATCATAATTTAAATATATGGAACAGTAAAAGTAAAACCTCAGGATGCATTACAAGTAATACGTTTTTTTTTTTTTTTTGCATTTACTGCCAGGTATGTTTACACATATGAGGAATTTGTTCACCAAAACAGATTATGTTTGTATAACATAACTCGTATGTATATACATACCTGGCAATAAAGCTGATTCTGATTCAGTAATGAAAATTTGAGGGTAAAATTTGCTTATTGTCCTGAAAACAGTGCTCCTTTACTTTCATAATATAATTTCCTATTTTTAATCTAATGATTTTGGAGTAGAAAGTGACATAAATGATGACAGATTTCCAGCCTTTGTGAATGAGGTTTCTTTTGGATGTTGAATGGGTTTTATTAATGCATGACTTCTGAATGACTTCAAACACTGAGGCGTCAGAGGAGCCGCGTGAATGTGAGTATAATATTGAGTGAGTGAGTTTGTGTGGGTGTGTTTGTGTTGTGTGTTCAAGCTGCCCTTTTGCCCAGGCATGTGCTGACTCACTAGTAAATACTGCTGCCTTACCCTTCAGAAAGCCACAGCAATGAGCACAAATGAAGGCGAGAAAAGAGGAAGCAAGCATATATGTCTCACATCCTGGTCATTCTGTGGGTGATTCAGAAGCTCAGTTTAACACTGTTGGTGTTGTGGGCTTGTCTTTGTCTGAGATTGGCATCAGTTATGACATCATGACATTACACAGGAACGTCAAATGGGTTGCGGACAAGTTCGAATATGAAATAGGCCAATATCTTTGTTTTCTTTGTTAGAATTTCTTTTGTATCGGCTACGGACGTTGTACCAACCAACCACAGTTTAATAAGTCAAACATAGGAATCATATATGGGAATACATATTACCTAGAGGCTAGTGGAAAGTATGGAAGCCAGTTTCTGCCACATGATAATAAATTAATAAATAAAAATGCAATGCCACCATTTTATTTGGAATTTTCCCCCTCACAATTCTGAGAAAAAAAAACTCAGAATTACAAGATATACAAATTCAATTATGAGATAGAAACTCTGAATTATAAGAACAAATGTCATAATTATGAGATATAAACTCAGACTGTTGAGGAAAAATATCAGAATGACAAGATGACCACCAGAATTGGGGGGCAAGTCAAAATTAATGAGTGTACCCTTGAATTGTGAGATATAAACTCAGAATGATGAGATATATACTTAGAATTATGAGATATAAACTCAGAATGGCAAGATATAGCCTAAACTAAATTCTGAGAAAAAAAGTCAATTATGAGTTATGAGAAACTCTAAATTCTCAGAACAAATGTCATAATTATGAGATATAAACTCCAAAATTTGGAGAAAAAGTCTGAATTGTAAGATAAGAGGAAAAAGTTATAATTATGGGATAGATATATATCAATTATAGGATATAAATTATAACTCTTTCTTGCAGTTTCGAGTTTATATCTCGCAACCCTGATTTTCTTCTCAGAATTGCACACTCCTAATTGAGCGCTAACATCTACGTTTTTATTATTTTTTTTTAAATCTAGCAATTCTTCTTTTTCAGAATTGTGCAAAAAGCGTGAGAATTGTGAGATGAAGTCACAGTTTTATTTTATTTATTGATTGACTTGCTTTTTTAATCCTGTGGTGGAAACAGGCTTCCAAAGAAAGGCACAAGATCCAGTGTATTTTGCTCATATTAAGATGATGCAGAAAATTCTGTTCAATTTGTGCAATTACGGAAAGCTGTGCAATTACATTTCTTTGCAACTGCAATCAGCAGACTCAAAATGACTTAAAATGGGCTAAAAAAAAGCCCATAAGTAGTTGTTTACACCCTAAATTCATACTAAAATGTATCCTGATGCTCATGTGAACAGTCAAATAACGGCAATAAACTTGAAACATAAACATTGTAATTGTAAATGCTCTCAGATTACATGCCCATTATAGCTAATAGCTTCAGTGGCTTCATATCTATATGACTCCCAAAGGAATGTTGGTTAATGACGCTCAGAGATTCATTAATCTGATCATTCCATTCAATGTTAGTTAGTATTACATCTAAATAATTGTTCCAAGTGCAAAATTAGGATATATAATAGGCAACATGTTTATTAATGCATTAAATGAAAACTGAATGGTGATGCAAGAGAAGGCGATGCATGTGTTTTCTGACATGCTGATCATGTAAGCGGTGTGTTAACAGGTTGCAGCATTCATTGTGCATGTAAGCTTTTCTTCTGTGTCTGTAGTTCATCCTGCTGGAGATATCTGACCCCACACTGGTCTTTAGTGCTGATGATTCCCTGTGAATCTCTGGTGTGCATTACATCTCACACATATCATTTGCTCATACGTTTGGGAAGTGCAGCTACATGTCCATTTGCTCCAACCGGCTCCAACTAATTCATTACGTTGAAGGCTTAACGAATAATTAATCAGCTTATAAACAAAAAGCTATAATGCTCAAACATAAACCAGCTCGCAAGCTATTCGAAGTTTGGGATCTGAATATTCCTATGTATTGAGTATATGTGTGTTATCTTTATATCTAAATGGAACACTAAAATATAGCACTATATATCTAAGGCCACTTTTTGTTATGCCAATAATGTCTTTGCATTCTGAATCTTTATTTAGGGATTTTATTGATGCATGCAATTATTGTCTATCAAGAAAAACAAAAAAGAAGTTGTAACTACAAAAAGATTATTGTAGTATGTTTTACATGAAAATACTACATCGGTCTTTCTCTTTAGAAATTCATGCTTCACACGGAGTTTGTAATTTATTAAAATGATTATTAAGATAAAGGTGAAATTTATTTATTTGTTTATTTAATAAATCCAGGATGGTAAAATGTAAAATTGTTTCATTTCATTATTTTATTTTACTGCTGTAGATTATAATCGTGCAGCAAAGTAATAGTACATACATGCACAATTTAAGGTATATTTCCTTAATTTTTCCTAAATTTTATTTATTACATCTTTTTAAATTTAAATTAAAATGAGAAATGTGGCCTTAGCAACTAGCTAAAAATAATAATTAAAAAAAAGTAAGTTTTTACATATTTTATTTTATTTCAGAAAATGTTTATTTAAATCACTGCTTCAAAAACATTTATTTATTTGTTTGTTTGTTTTTGTTTGCTTTTATTTTGAATGGTTTTGGTTTTAGTTGACTATAATAACCCTGCTAAGTTGAATATTTACTGTTTGGGGTTTGTTCAAATCAGTCTTAATATGAGCAATAGTATCTATAGATATATAACTAATCAACCATAAACTAGTTGTCTTAGTTGTTTGTCTTTTTCTGAAACATAAGTAAAAAGCATTCAAAAATACTCTGTAAAAAAAAATCTGTGACATTTACGGTAAAATACCGGCAGCTGTGGTTGCCCGAATTTCACCATAAAAAATATTGTAGCAATATTTTAGGTTTTACAGACTTGACTTAAATTCACAATAAAATACTGTATTTCATTAACTGATGTAATGTTAATAAACCAACGTATTGAAGTACTAATATCTGTTTTGAACCATTGTAATGCACTGATAACCACCAAAAACGGGTGGTGATGAGGAAGTCACATGATGAACCAAAGCTCATCACAAACAGCTTTTCTACGAGCTGAGGAGGGCAATACTTATATATAGAAGGTGCACACAGTCTCATTCACACAAACACTAAACCCCATCATGGTGACACACATGATACTGAAATAATGCAATAAACATTAATTTAACAACATGAGGTGTAACACTCAACCCTAATATACAAAACTGATAAGAAAAAACTAAGAAGAAATGTTATTTCAACAAAAAAACAAACTATGAAGTGTTATGCAGGGAATTCTGGGAGTGTCACTTTACATTTTTGTACTGTAAATTATACAATGACTTTTTCTTTTTCACTTCCAAAAACCGTATTTTTTTAACAGTATTTTACTGTAAAATTACGTTAAATATAATTACATTTATTCACCAAATATATTATGGAAACTTACTGTTAACCAGTTAACAGGTTTTTACTGTAGCATTTTTACAGTCTTTTACTGTTAAAATCACAAAAACAATTTCAAATTTTTTTATTTTGAAGCGGTCACAATCTTGCACTATTCAGAAAAATAAGATGTTAGTGTCTTTGCACTGACAGAGCGGTGCGTGAAAATCCATGTGCAACGATTGGTCAGAAGTTGCTGAGTTTGTGAAGATTATTGATTTCCTAGACACTTCAAAGATATTGCTCTTCCGCTGCTCCACCACTAAAACAGAGCTTTCTTTATCATCAGTGCTGCAATGAAGCAATCATTGGGCCTGTGAGGAAGTGAACTGACTGTATTACTGCTGTAGTGTTTGTGGCTTTAGTATATCTACAGCCGCCTCGCTTCTGCTCTGAATGGCCAACAGCCTGCTGGAGCGAGAGCAGAGATCGATGGCTTTTGTGTGTGTGTGTGTGCGTGAGATAAACTGCAGTCGGGACACTGGTACGTGTGTGTATATGTTGATCTATTGCGGTCTGGTGCAGCGTTCTGTCACGACTTCTTTAGGAAAACATTCATTAACCTCTTAAGAGAGATATAAAGCTGACATGTAGCTCTGCAGCATACAGTATACAGTCTTACTGTGGACAGTATGCAGATTTTCTGTAAGCATGAAATCCCTGATGACCTACTACATTCACTGAAATGAGCAGTATAGATCCACTGCCTGACATACTGTATCCCACAATGCAGTGCATTCGACTTGACCTTTAATTTCCAGTGTGATGAGCTGGAAGTGATTCCATTTTCATATCTCTATTTTTATTCTATTTGTTACTGTTTATTAGATTTACTCAAATTTCAATTTCCGTCAATATCATTTTTTTAAATGATACCTGGGTATATGAACTACCATTCAAAAGTTTGTGATCAGATTGATTTAAAAAAAAAAAACAATTAATACATTTATTCAGCAAGGATGCATTACATTGTTTAAAAGTGACAGTCAAGACAAAAGATTTCCATTTCAAATAAATGCTCCTCTTTTGAACTTTTTATTCAGCAAAGAATTCAGAAAACAAAGTATCACAGTTTCCACACAAATATTAAGACGAACTACTGTTTTCAACATTGATGATAATAATAATAATAAGAAGAAAAATGGTTCTTGAGCAGCAATTCGGCAGATTCAGCAAATCAGATTTCTGTTCACCAATTACACCTTTAAAAATGACCAGATTAAACTGAGATCATCTCAGAGAAGCAACCTCCATCAAACACAGACCTCCAGGACACTTTCCCCCACATGAATAATTGAATGGCTGCTGAATTTAGCTTCAGTGCTGCGGATCGATGCTGGAGCCTGAGGCTGAATTTTTGGAGACTTTGCTTCCTCCTCTGCTGTTTGAAGAAATAAAGCTGTAATGTGCAGAAAGCCTGTCTGTCTATAGTTCTATCATTCTATTGTTAATTTTATAAATCTATCTATCATTTGTTTGCTCGATCTATCTGTCTGTCTGTCGTTCTATCTATCATTCGTTTTATCAATCTATCAATCTATCTATCTATCTATCTATCTATCTATCTATCTATCTATCTAATCGATCTATCTATCTATCATTTCTTTTTAAAATCTATCCATCCATCCATCCATCCTATCCATCCATCCATCCATCCATCCATCCATCCATCCATCCATCCATCCATCCATCCATCCATCCATCCATCCATCCATCTATCATTCGTTTTATAAATCTATCTATCCATCCATCCATCCATCCATCCATCCATCCATCCATCCATCCATCCATCCATCCTCTATCATCTATGCTATCTATCAATCTACTATCTATCATCTTCTATCTATCTCATTCCGTTTTCGAATCTATCTATCTATCTATCCTTAACAAAAATTTTCCCCCTAATCTATCTATCTATCTATCTATCTTCCATCATCCATCCATCCATCCATCTCCATCTATCTATCATTCTATCTATCCTTCCATTGTTCTGTCCATCAGGGCCGGACTGGGACGTAATTTCAGGCCAGGAAATCTCACACTCGTCCAGGCCACAAAGAAAAAAAGGGCCAAAATTTTACCTTTTTGGGTACAACAGCTTGACACCTTAGTATTCACTGTACATATTAGTACCTTAGAGTAGTAATTCGTACCCTTAAGGTACTAATTTGTAGGCCTATACCTATTAGGTGTAAAAAAGGAACAAATATGTCCTTTTAAGGGTCCTGTTCCAGTGACAAGTTGTTGTACCCCAAAAGGTGCAATTTTGCCCTTTTTTTCCTGTCCTATAGCCTAGACATCCACAACCATTATGAATACAACGCTATTATTTGTCTGGCAATCACATAAACAAAAAAAAAGGGGTCTAATATCCTTGTCCTGGGCCGTGGAAAATAATTAAAGGTTCTCTCTTGCATCCTCTCCCCCCCACCCATAGTACAATGGGTTAATACTCCTAGATTTAAATAAACCTATATTTCCTAAATATACACTACCAGTGCAAGGTTTTTGAACAGTAAGTTTTAAATGTTTTTAAAGAAGTTTTCTCTTCTGCTCACCAGGCCTCATTTGTGATGCAAAGTACAGCAAGAGCATAATTTTGTGAAATATTTTTGCTATTTAAAAATACTATTTACTATTTGAAATAACTGCTTTCGTTTGGAATATATATTTTAATTGTAATATATTCCAGTGATGCAAAGCTGAATTTTCAGCATCATTACTCCATCTTCAGTGTCACATGATCCTTCAGAAATCATTCAAATATGGTGATTTGCTGCTCAAGAAACATATTTGTTGTTGTTATTATTATCAATATTTAAAACAGTTTTCAGGATTCTTTGATGAATAAAATATCCAAGTCAACATTTTATCTGAAATAAAGCTTTGCAACATTATCCATTGCACTATTCAAAAAGCTTGGAATCATCAGATTATTAGTATTATAATTTTTTTTTTATTCAGTAAGAATGCATTAAACTGATCAAAAGTCAGTTACAACATTTAAAATGTTACAAAAAGATTTCTATTTCAGATTAATGCTGTTCTTCTGAACTTTCTATTCATCAAAGAAACCTGAAAAAAAATCTAATCTGTTTTCAACATAATAATAATAATAATTAGAAATGTTTCTTGAGCATGAAATCAAAATATTAGAATGATTTCTAAAGAATAATTTGACACTGAAGACTTGAGTAATGATGTTTAAAATTCAGCTTTGAAATCACAGGAATAAATTAAATTTTAATAAAAATATTTCACAATATTCTGTTTTTGCTGTATTCAAATAAATGAAGGTTTGGTGAGCAGAAGAAACTTCAAAAACATTAAAAATCTTACTGACACCAAACTTTTAAATGGTAGTGTATATAAACAAATTTCTAAAGTGCCTAAATGTCAAAATTAGTAGGCTACAATATATTTGTTGAAAAAGTCTAAAACACTATTGAATTATTAGGCTGTGATCCTGTTACTCATATTATTTTTATGTTGCTGTCTGCTCTAGCTCCCTCCCTCCCTGTACGATAAATCCATGTGAATATCTGTCTGTGCAAAATTTTTTAAAGGTCCCATATTTTACACCTTTCTGGAGTTTTATTTTAGGTTTTGATGTCCTTAATATATATTTGCGGTATAAGTACCACAAACCATCTCAATATATTTTTACAGCTCCTCTCTCAGGAGCTCTGCTGAGAACAGGTCGATTTTGGTCTGTCTAATTAATATTCACTCTCTTCTGATTGGCCTGTTGTTTTCTGAGTGACGCACGGCCAGGCCAACCACAGGTAACTAGGGTCAGCCGACGTCACAGCGCTAGCTGGAGGCAGCAAAACAAAGGGGAAACTGGAGGTGGCCTATTCAAACCAGCGCAGTTTCGGCTACATAAGGAGCTTAAAATATAATATTGTTGTGATGTTGGGTGTCAGAATCGACATAATACAGCCTCAAATTAGTAATTTGATTGCATATCTGCTGCCACTGCTAGACAAAAATCCGACGACAGCTGTGGTTAAACGCGATAAAACGAGCAGACTGGACAGAAAGGATCGTCAAAAATGCTTGTGTTTGCAGCGCACACTTCTTATCAGAAAAGGTTCAATAAAGTATTGTCTTTGTTGTTATGGGCGCGTCTACAGATTTCTTGCCATATGTCTATGTTTCTTGCATCTCACGACTATGTCGTGTATGAAATAATGTCTGTGTGCATGTGTGTAAAACAACAAACTGACGATTTATATATAATCATTTGTAATTGTATATACATTGTTGTGATTAATTGTGGCTGGAACAATAGTGTAGCTTTAAAAATAGTTGCCTGCTGAAATTGAAATGTATATACATCTTCATCATGACTAGATAGACACGGTGAGTTTGTCTTTACTATAAACATTAGATGTGATCCACCTCATAGTAACAATCCTGTCAGATCGTCCATCCTTTGAGTGCGAGAGAGTGTAACGTTACAGGTCGGCCGATCTGGTTTTGTGGTTAAAGTTAACCTTTTCGACATTTTTCCGTGTTGTCCTTGCTCAGCAATAGCATGGACGCGATGTTGTCTGGGGGTTTGGCAAAAGGAGAGTGGGACGGTGGCGGTGCTCGGGGTGGTGACTGAAGGCGGTGACTGTGTAGTTCTGACGTCAACTTTTTACAGAAGTCACAACGGTTCGTGAAAAATCACAGCTACTTTAAGCAGGCTGTGTGAATTTTACTGTGGACTGACTGTTTTGAAACTTATATGGTAGTTACATAGCACCTAGACCTCAGTTACCATGAAAAAAAGCCAGGAAATTTCAGTTTTTTTGTAACTTTACAATCGTTATCGATGTCATTTAGCACAGTATTCTGAATGATGATAATAATGGGATGCTTGTACTGATACTAGCAGTTTAATACTCAACTAAAGACAAAACCATCTAGTGTATTTACAGATGAAACTGACCTGCACTTGAAACCCTGATCAGGTCAGTGATGTTGCTACATTTCGCTGCTTCTACTGGCCACTTTCTCTCTTTCATCGAGTTCCACACATGGTTCTGTTCGGAACCGTTTGACGGAAGCGCGGAACACACGTGAGCTGATTCGTGTAGCGCAGCGCTGCCAGTCAAGACTCACCGATTTATGATTTATTATAGAATGAAAAAATTGGAAATGATCACTTTGGTACATTGAGAAGGCAAAAATATAAAATATTAATAATAATAATAACAAAACAACAAAATTCTCCTGGTGCTCCCGATCGCCAGTCCGGGCCTGCTGTCTGTCATTCTGTTGTTCTGTCTGTCTGTGTGAGTGTAGTGGAGAGTATCTATGGCAGTCTGAGATGTAGTCATGTTTCAGGGATGGTCAAGCAGATTAAAAGAGCATTGATGTTTGACAGACGGCTTCTCATAGTCTTTCACTCAGTGGTTAGATATCTAGATGTGTGTGTCCTCCTCATGCTGATGGAATGGGGGTGTGGATGACCTTTAGGGTGGGCCGCGCTCTGATTCACCTTCACTGATCTCTGCCAGGCTCGCACACGTCCATGTCTCACCTGTGACGTGTCGTTTCCCGAAATTTATGGGCAGCCGATGGATTCTCTGTCTCTGGACTAGGGATGGGCTGTGCAAGGACGTTAATGATTCTGATCCCATGAACAATTATTTTACTTTGTGGATGCATAATTGTAAGATATTGCCACATCGATGTGGAGTTCAGTCACTTGTGCATATTATGCAATGTCTTTGAAAATGCCTTATTTAGGCAGACTAGATGTGTAAAATGTTATAAAATGGAAATTTGTGTACTTTTAAATAATATTGATATTTATATTCAGGTTTGAAATTAAAACTCACTCAGCAGTCAGTTTGGCTAAAAGTTACTGGCTAATTCAGCACTTATATATACAGTATATGTATGTATGTATGTATGTATGTATGTATGTATATATACACTAATTCAATTCAATTCAAGTTTATTTGTATACACTACCCATTAAATGTTTTGGGATTGGTAAGATTATATAAGATCTATATATATATACAGTATATATATATCAGTTTGTATTAACAGTCAGTGATTGCTTGCAGATCGCAGATACCTGTTTCCTCAAAATTGCTCTTTTTTATTAATTGCAAACCCTGTTTATAATTCTATAGTTTATATAGGACTTGTATTAATATGCATGAGCTGTAACCACATATACAGTAAATCATGGTCTGGATTAGCGTTTTGCTAAAGTGAATCACTGCTGTTCAAACATCAGACCAGTTGCATTTGCACTAGATGAATACGGCAAAGTCCATCATCCTGGCACTTTAGTTCAAAGCCTGAATTCTGGGTGATTTAAAGATCTATTTGTGAGCTTTAATGCATTATCAACCCTTTACAACTCCACTTCTATAAAGAGAATTTGTTATTAGCCCTGTTACTCTTGCACTGATGACCGGTTTTTTGGCGCAATTGAGAAACCGCAGGTCAACGAAAGGATAAAATCGTCTTGTATTTTGGGTGTTGCTAAAGCTACCAAAACTAACCCTTTATATCACACCTATGTTATATCATAATGAGTCCTAACAAGCTTTGTAATTTTTGGAACAAGACTCTTTAAATGTTTTTCCACCTATGATGAGGAGTGGTTTTGTGATGAATAACAGCGCCCCGAGCACTGGCATTGCAAGTTATCACACAGGAGTGACTTGTATGTAACTGTTCTTGGCGGCAATAACAAGCTATAAGCTCAATTAAGTGTTCTTTCTCGAGAAAGTTTGATAGGACTTAACATGCAAAGTATGTTGCGGCCACACCTTGCTAATGTTGAAGCCGTTGAGGTGTATTATGGATGGGAAACGTGACAGAGAGGGAGTTGTTGGTCGGGCGGCCGTATGAGTTAATGAGTTTGTTTAGCGGGAGATCCTGGCACATTGCTGAACACGCTGGGAGTGGTGAGGCCCCCAGGGGCCCAACGGGAAGTTGGATTAACCGAGACGGTCTGTCATCCGGCTCGAGCTGTAGACCGTCACCTTTTGCACATCTGGAAGTTGATTGTTTTGCATGTTTTGCGTCTTACAGATTTGACTTTTGTGGTGGTAACAAAAATAAAGTAAACAACAACATCCTTAAAATTAATATTACATTTACATGTATTTACGTTTACGTGGTAGTTGTAATAAAAAACATATACATAATATGTGACACTGGACCACAAAACCAGTCATAAGTCGCTGGGGTATATTTGTAGCAATAGTCAACAATATATTGTATGGGTCCAAATGATCAATTTCTCTTTTATGCCAAAAATCATTAGGATATTAAGTAAAGATCATGTTTGCATGAAGATATTTAGCAAATTTCCTACCGTAAATATATCAAAACTTAATTTTTGATTAGTAATATGCATTGCTAAGAACTTCATTTGGACAACTTTAAAGGTGATTTTCTCAATATTTTTAATTTTTGCACTCTCAGATTCCAGATTTTCACATAGTTGTATCTCGGCCAAATATTGTCCTATGCTATCAAACCATACATCAATGGAAAGCTTATTTATTATGATGCATAAATCTCAATTATAAAAAATGGCCCTTATGACTGGTTTTGTGGTCCAGGGTTACATATATTATTATAAATTAATAATAAGGTTATAATATATAAAAAATATATACTGTAGATACAACACATAAACCCAACAATATGCAAAATTGTAACAAAAAGAAAATGCTGATGCATGAATTTGTGCAAACATAGAGTAACATTTTCCCCATTTTCTTTTAAACGTTGATATTTATTTCTTTATATAAATATTAATATCCTTACTCCGCATGAGATTGGTTAGTTGCATGTTTTTCCTGTCATCAGAACAAACATGTGACCCATTTTGATGGTACAAATAAACAAAATAATCCTTTAAAAAATATTTAAAAATGTCAATAGAATATATAAAAATGAAATATATATTATTACTTTTAGTCAGTCAGTTGCCCTTGCCATCAGGATCAAACCTGTGACCCATTTTAGGAGAATGTCACATGCCAGCTGCTCAGATGCTTTATGACTGCGTCAGTTGTTGTATTAAATGTCCACACCTGTTTCACACATGTCTGCATACCTAGTTTTCATCTCTAAATCCACACGTGAGCTGTTGTTGTTTTTTTGCATCACACCCTAGTTGTTGGACTGAGCTTGTGTTGGGCGTCTTCTAGAGAATGAAACAGCACCCAAAGTAATCGATCGAGGCTTTTCACACTATGGTTAACCCTGGTTTAATGTCTTGTTTAAATTCCATGTCAATAAAACCAAAACAAGATATCCTTAGTAAAAAGTTATTTTGTCTCAGGTGTTGTTAAGAACAATGCAAACCTTCTTAAAACCCGTTACTGTGTGCACAGTTTCTAAGGACTTAAAGGGATAGCTCACCCAAACATTAAAATTCTGTCATCATTTACTCACCATCATGCTGTTACAAACCTGTATGAGTTTCTTTCAGCTGTTGAGCACAAAAGAAGATATTTTGAAAAATGTTGGGAACCAAACAGTTGACGGTGTTTATGTTTAATAGGTGTTTATGAACTATTCCTTTAACCCTTTAATAAAATGATGACAACAGCAATATGATTAGAGTCTGATGTCATGAAAAAAAAATGCAAAACTAAAATGATCAGACACATTTATTTCTCAAATAAATCTACTATAGGGAGGCATTTATATTTACTGTTACAGTTTGTGTGGCCTCCGGTCAGCCGTTACTGATACGTTCACAGATCATTTTGAGGTGTGAGTTATTTTCTCCCTCTGTATTTGCAGTGCTGTATTCATGACGCCTGATCTGTTTCTGAAGCAAGAAGAGAGGCCTCATGGAAACCAGCTGATTCATATAATCATTAAGTCCTGATGTGTGTGTTAGTAGATGCACTCTTAAAAATAAAGGTACTTAAAAGGTTCTTTACAGCAATGTCATAGAAGAACCATTTTTGGTTCCACAAAGAACCATTCAGTAAAAGGTTATTTAAAGAACCATCTCTTTCTTATCTTTTTATAATCTGAAGAACCTTCTTTTGCCACAAAGAACCATTTGTGAAAGAGAAAGGTTCATTATGGAACCATTTAGACAAAAAAAAGGTTCTTCTATGGCATTGTGAAGCACCTTTATTTTAAGAGGATAGATAGATAGATAGATAGATAGATAGATAGATAGATAGATAGATAGATAGATAGATAGATAGATAGATTACTCCTTTTAAAAGTAATCACGTTACTGTTCTGATTACTTTATTTCAAAAGTAATTAGTTACATTACTAGTTACGTTACTTTTTTCTCCATGAAATTCATGAAATCCCAGCATACACACTCCCGATAAATATTTGTTATTAAAGCATCAACATTCACAGAACACTGTTATTTTTAACTAAAGCAAGTGGCTGCTGCGTGCATGGTTTGGCAGAATGCCAGCGAAGAGCCCTGCATTTACAGTATAATCTCTAAAAGACATCTCAGTTCATTGCAGTCTCACAAATCTCTGTTATAACACAATACATATATGCATAATGAATCTATCATAATGTCTACAGTTCGTGTGTTATAATGAGAGGACTCGTGAGCACGCACATGTCAGCACTGCATTGCTCAACGCTGCGAACACGTGTTATAGCCTAAATAGAAACTCTGCATACGCTCGCACCTGTTAATCGTTTATATTTTATATTAGTTAATGTTGCTTTTGTGCAATAGATGAATAACAATTTATTTGTTTTAGATATTTTATGTTTAGGTATTTCTATTTTGGGTCTCGCGGGAGCTGGTCTCTAATCCACTGGCACTTGACTCGACAGTGCGTCAGCTACATTCTTTTTACAATCTCTAGATTATAAATCACTGCATTCTGTAAGCAGTGTAACGCGGCAGTAACGTATAGAGACCTCGGCTTGTAACTATACTCTAATTACTATTACTAATTACGAAAATTATAACGCGTTAAATTACTCCGTTACTAAAATAGTAATCAAATTACAGTAACGCGTTACTAAGTAATGCGTTACTGCACAACACTGTATATAAGTAAACGTGATGTGACTGGAGTGCTGATTGCAGAGCTGGTGCAAAAATCCACATTGCTATGATCGGATGCTTTCTTAACTGCTGTTTTCTCATTGTTGTAATTTTTGTTGTGTGTTTATTTTGTTATTGAGAGCAAAGCGCGCAGCACATATTTCCATATTCATCTAAACGTCGCTCTCAGCAGTGTCGGGATGTTTGCAAACAATAAAGCACTGCTTATACCGTACTGCTTTTTACTCCTAAAAGAAGAACAGAAAAGAACTTCTTGAGTATATTTTTTTGTATGTAGTTTTGTAAAACATTCCCAATTTCTACAGTACAGTTTTTTTTAACTTGTTCAGCTTCGTTAGCGCGTCTCTTAAAGGGGTAATATGATGTGATTTCAAGTTTTCCTTTCTCTTTGGAGTGTTACAAGCTGATTGTGCATAGATAAGATCCCTGAAGTTGCAAAGACTAAAGTCACAAACCCAACGAGATATTCTTTATCAAAGTGTTAAGACTCTGCCACGCCCCCTAAAACGGCTTCGTTCTAACACGCCCCCACATATCTACCTCACTATGTGGAAATATTTGCATAATGCCGCCCAAATGTGCACGCAAAGAAAGAAGGCGTGGTTTCAGTAACTGCAGTTAGTGTTGAAGCAGCATGTCAGGGAGACGCTGTGTGTTTCTAGGCGAAAGCAAAAGCACTTTATGTGGCCTTCCGAAAGTAGATGCATTTAGGAATCTTTAAGATTACTTACAACAGAACAGCAATGCATTTTACGGATGATCGTTTCGTGAACCTAGGAGAGGAGGTAATGCTGACTTTGATATGACAATCTGGCGCTTCTGAATCAGCTACTGTTTTGTATTAGTTTAAGTATTTGCTATTGACTGTTCAAATGCGGAGTTTTGCTGTCTTAACCGTGGCTTGTGTACTGCAAACACATACCAGCTTCATCACTGTGTCTGTCACACAACTCTGTTCCCCTTTCGGGCTCTGTCTTTACATTTATTTTGAAATATGAAGCTCGCGATTATGGTAAGGGAGGTTACATTTCCGATGAGTGCTTGCGGTGTTCGGCCAATCACAATGCACTGGGTCACCTGGCCAATCAGAGCAGACTGCGCTTGTCGGAAGGAGGGACTTTGTAGAAAACGAAGTGTTTGAGAGAGGCGGGGCATAGAGGACCTCTGGGAGCACTGAATTATACAGTCTTGCTCTACAGTGCCACACTGGTCAAACCGTGTTATTGCATGCACTTACATTAGATCAAATGAAATCAAGTTGCTATTCGACAATAAACATGATCGTTTCAGCACTAGTTAGGTCAAGTGAAAATTAATCTACTGTATTTTCCTTAATCTGATTTTTTCCCCATTGCAATGAAAAGTTGAATGAACTGCAAACTGTTTTGTATTCTGCACAATTATGTAAGTGTTCCTTGGTTTTGCAACTGAATTTCCCTTTTTAATAACTTGCAATTATTATTTGGAAGCATTTCAAGGAAGATGTTTGTCACAGCCAGATGATTTTTGAGGTTTCTGCTTCTGCCTCGACCTGCTCTTGTGGTCATAACTTTTTTTAACAGGTCTTACGCAAATAATCATGGTGCTTGTTAAGGCAAGCTGCACAATTACAATCGATCGTGTTGTTTGTTAAACCCTTTAATCCTGAGTATTAAACTTTGGCATGTAACTCAGACTTGAATGAATTCTTAAGTCTTCCATGCAAGAAAGACATTTTGACTATTTCTGCCATAGAAGTAAGAGTTGTTTGCTGGTATGAGCTTCAAATTGAGCAATAGAAACTCAGTCTTTACTACAACCCTTTAAAATAAAAATATGGTTTAACTTGATGAAATTATGATAGATATATATTACTATTGCACAGTAGAATGTGCTTCTTAAAGTAATAATAAAAATAATGGTAATACAGCTTATTAAAACATTATTTTTAAAGGAATATCACACAATATTACACATTTTTGTTGGTGTATTAATTTAAACAATAAACCTCTGTTGTGCAGAACTAAAAATTAAAGGAATTGTTTCTTTTGATTAAATTTTAAAAGATGAAATAGTTTGTTTTAATGCATTCTTTAGATTTTGATAATAAATCTGTATTAAATAATAAAACACAGAATCCTGAAATATTAAAACTGAGCATGTCTGAATAATGGAGCACACTTCAAAGGGCATTATTATTGTTAAAAATGTATTACATTTTTTAATTGTTAAGTTTTAAGAATTCAATTAATCAGACATCCTTTTTGATTATTAAAATTGAACTAAAATTAAACTGGAAAACACAGAATTTAAATAAATAAATACATACACATTTCCTAGGGCACTATTATTGTTAAAAAATTATTTAATTGATAAAGATGTATGAATTAAATTGATTAAATCAATTTTGGTTATTACAATTTAAGTAAACCATTAAAAATGAAAATCCAGAAATATTAAAATGGAAAACACAGAATTTCTGAATTTTTTTTTATTTATTTCACAGGGCATTATTATATTTAAAAATGTAAGAAATTATTAAATTGTTAAAATTCTGTTAATTAAATTTATTAAATCCTTTTTGATTATTAAAATTTAAAAACCATTAAAATGGAATCCATAATCATAAAATCTTGAAACGGAAAACACGGAATGCGTTAAAAAATCAAACAGATTTTATAGGGCCACTCTCTTCTGGAGGACAGTATGATCAGTGTGAAATATTTGCTCACAACATGTTATAAACACACATGGTGAAGACGTTGGAGGCTGTCACCAATGGACCAATGAACGCACTGGGGAAAGAGTATTAGCGATAAATCACAGCATGCGAATGATTTATGAGTTTGATTAGGCTGCTGTGAATGAGCGCAGAAGGATCTGTTCTGTCCTGTGAATCTCAGGTTAATCATACAGACCCTGAACTCACAAACAAACACACCGCCGATTTCCTGCAATCACTTGCACTTTCATTTCTGCACATGCAGCAGTATTTCAGCTGAGATGGATCACTGGTCAAAACACACTTGAATAAATTGAGATGAGTAGAATAATTTGAGTCGCAGAAGAACATGTCAGGGAACGTCTCGGTTACTTGTGTAAACCACGTTCCCTGAAGGAGGGAACGGAGACGTTACGTCAGTCGTGACTGATGAATTGGGATCTCGCCGAGAGCCTAATCACCTTCGAGTGTAAACTAAACAAGCCAATGACAGTTGGCATGCGTGTTTCGCCACGCGCACCCCGCCCCGCAGCGCGGATATAAAAGGAGGGATTGCGTGCAAACGCACATCAGTTTTTCGATTCGGAGCCGAGTCTGCCCCGGCCGTTTTACCGCGGTGGTCAGCAACTGTGGCGACGGGGAAAAAAGAAGAACGCTCCGTTCCCTCCTTCAGGACACGGGTTACACAAGTAACCGAGACTTCCCTTTCAGTCAGTCACATTCTAAGTTACGTCAGTCGTGACTGACGAATTGGGATCCGTATGGAAAACGCCACTATTGTTGACCCCCTCCAGTGCCCTGCGAAAGCAAGCAAGTCCCCCCACACCAGTTGGGGCGGAAGATAGGACAGCGGCTAGGCAGAGGTGACCGCCACGGCTGTTCCATACAGTGGTACATTGGATAACACTGGGAAAGCTTACCCAGTTGGGAATGCTACTGAAGCCACATCCTGCGCATAGGAGGTATAATGTGGAATTACACATATGGACTGGCCCAGGGCAGTGCTACATAAGGAAATCCCTGCAGTAGACTCAACCCGCCTGGGGTGAGAAAACTACACAACAGAGATGGCAGAGAACAACTGCCAGGGAAAGACACAGGCTTACCGTGAGGGGGAGCAGTACCGTGGAAGAATACACATGTGGGATCTCCCGAAGGGGGAATCACTACACACGGTGTCACCTAGCCCAGCACAAGGGCTGACCGTGGGCATGCACACGAGTGCTGAGCCTGGCGTCTGGCGTTCCGCCACGCCTGACCACCGAGGGTGCAGGAGGAACTCCACCAGGTTTCGCCATGGGGAACTGAATGAGGAGCAAAAAAGCGCACGTATCCAGTCCGTAGAGGGAAATGGCGCAGCAAGCGTGATCGACACCGAGCAGGTCCGGTGTTAATGCCTACCTGAGGCGAGTACACGAGAAGACACAGGCTCTACACGGAGATTATAGAATCACGCAAACGTGTTAGGCGTCGCCCAGCCGGCAGCTCTACAGATGTCTGCTATTGAGGTGCCCCGCGCCAATGCCCAAGAAGATGTCACTCCTCTCGTAGAGTGAGCTCTCATTCCGAGGGGGTAAGGTAACCGTTGGGCCTGGTAAGCTAAGACTATAGCCTCCACTAGCCAGTGAGCAAGTCTCTGTTTGGAGACAGCCTTTCCCCTCTGCTGTCCTCCGAAGCAGACAAAGAACTGGTCTGAGGTCCTAAAGCTTGCGTACGGTCCACCCCGTAATGCGCAGAGCATGCGAACGGGGACCCAGAGCAGGAGACGGCCTGGGGTCTGCCCTCCTCCCTGGGCAGCGCTGCAAGTTCACATCTGATCCCTAAAAGGGCTCGTGGTGGGAACTTTGGGCACATATCCAGGCCGGGGTCTCAGGACAACGTGTGAGTTACCCGTTCCGAATTCTAGGCACGAATCTTCGACCGAGAATGCCTGCAGGTCCCCTTCCATCTTGACTGAGGCCAATGCGGTGAGGAGCGCTGTTTTTAATGACAGAATCTTAAGTTCTACTGACTGCAGAGGCTCTAAGGGCTCCTCCTTCAGGGCCGTCAGTACCGAGGGGAGATCCCAAGAGGGTAAAAGGTGAGGGCGCGGAGGATTCAGCCTCCTCGCCCCTCTGAGAAACCTGACGACCAAGTCGTGCTTCCCCACAGACTTACCGTCTACTGCCTCGTGATGTGCGGCAATGGCGGCAACATACACTTAAGGGTAGAGGGAGACAGCCTTCGCTCCAACCCAACCTGCAGGAAAGAAAGCACGACTCTGATCAGGCATCTACGGGGGTCTTCCCAGCGGGAAGAGCACCAATCAACGAACAGGTTCCACTTCAGCCTGTAAGCGTGTCTAGTAGACGGGGCTCTAGCTGAAGCAATGGTGTTCACTACCGCTGGAGGTAGCCCACCTAGAAACTCCGAGTCCCGTCCAGGGACCATAAGTGGACAGGATTGGAGATTCCACAAGTCTGGACGCGGGTGCCTGAGGGTGCCCCCTCTCTGAGAAAGGATATCCCTCCTCAGAGGAATTTGCCAAGTAGGGGCTGTCGCGAGGAGCATCAGTTGGGGGAACCAAGTCCGACTGGGCCAATATGGCGCTACCAAGAGGATCTGCTCCTTGTCCTCCCTGACCTTACACAGTGTCTGTGCGAGAAGGCTCACTGGGGGAAACGCATATTTGCGTATGCCCCAAGGCCAGCTGCATGCCAGTGCGTCCGTGCCGAGGGTTCCCTCAGCCAGGGAGTAAAACAACTATCAATGGGACGTGTCCGGGGAGGCAACAGGTCTACCTGAGCGTCCCCAAAACATCTCCAAATCAGCTGGACAGTCCGGGGATGGAGTCTCCATTCTCCCGGAAAGGGTGGATGACGTGACGCGAGCTCGTCGGCCCTCTGACACATTTGAGCTCGCTGGATGTGAACGTGGCGCGAAGCGACCTAGATGCTTCTGACTCCAGAGGAGGAGATGGCGGGCGAGATGCGACATGCGACGGGAGCGTAGACCGCCCTGGTGGTTGATGTACGCAACGGTCGCAATGTTGTCCATACGGACCAGTACATGCTTGTCGTGCAGCAGCGATTTGAAGCGGCGCAGAGCTAGTCATACTGCTTGCAACTCGAGGCAGTTGATATGCCACTGCAGTCGGGGGCCCCGGCCGGAGCCTCGCAGTTGCATTCCCATTGCACATGGCCCCCCAGCCCCTAGCAGGGGCATCTGTTGACACAACAATATGCCTGGATACTTGCCCTAGGGACACCTCTGTCCGAAGAAAGGCAAGATCTGCCAACGGGCTGAAGGTCTGACGGCAGAACAGGGTGACAGAAACCCGGTAAGTGCCGTGCCATGCCCATCTCGGGACACGGGATACCCATAGCGTCCTTGAACTGAACCCTGCTGCCCATTGGCGAAGGGAGAGGGGGACGGCCATGTGGAGACTGGGTCTTGCGCACTGCCATCCTCGCCCTCTTGGAACCCAGAGAAAAAAGAACCCGCTCTTCTGTTGAGGTTTTGAGCACCACTGGCTGGGTAGCCAGTGGCGGAACAGAAAAAAAACAGGAACAAAGGTTTCTCCACCCGCCCCTCCGCCGGGGGAAGGAGTGGTGCGGACACCACCTCCTGAAGAGCAGGATCCAAGAACTCCGTGTCGCCCGTCTCAGGGATGCCGCCTGCCCTGGCGCTTCACAGGCTTGGCAGGGGCGGAGACGGGCTGCGCCGCGTTCCTGCGGCCAGCTCCACGCTACGGCCGTTGTGAAGGCTGCTGCTGCGGCCGAGCTGGAGCAGAGATGGAAGCCACAGGAGGGCGCTCTCGGCGACGATCAGACAGAGGGGCTGCAGCCGGCAGTGCGGTGCAGACAGCAGCAGACCGCCGGGGCAGGATGTGTCGAGACACCTCTGTCTGCTTTCTGTGCGGCGGAGAACTGTTGGGCAGAGTCCTCCACCGCTTCGCCGAATAGGCCGTCCTGGGAGATCGGGGAGTCCAGGAAGAAATGTTTTTCGGTCTCCCTCATATCCGCCAAGGTTAGCCATAGGTGGCGCTCCTGGGCCACCAGTGTGGACATCGTCTGACCCAGGGTCCCCGCCGTGACTTTCGTCGCCCTAAGTGCGAGTTTCCTGCAGCACACCGGGTAGCAACCCACCCTCGTGCAAACGCGTCGATGCACGGCCGCCGCCCCCAGGAACCAATCATCCAGCCTCGAGCGGTCGGGAGAAGGAGGAGGCCTCCAGTGAAGCCCGACACTCTCAGCAGCCCGGGAAAACATAGCGGTCAGCTCTGGATCTGACTAGGGCAACGCCACTCTACCTGACGGTGACAGCGCAGCCGAATCCTCATCTCCAGAGCCTAGCTCGCCCTCCGATACAGCGATCGACATCCTGTCATCCGCCTCTGCTCCGCACAAGATGCTGGACCCCGCCCAGTCCGAGGACCCAGCACACTCGTCCGGAAGGAAACCCAGGTGCGTTTTTTTGGTGCGCATGCTTGAGGGAAATGAGAGGCCTCGGAGGAGCGCTAATCAGGGCGGAGGGAAGAAGCTCTCACTGTGATCCTCAAGTCTCCCTGACCATGAACCGAAGTAGCCCTCGGAGAACCGGAAGAGCTAGAGCGGGGCATGGCAAGGGGGATACCCCCCCGTTTAATGAGGAGGTATCTAGACCACAACATCGCGATGGTCATGATCCCGCACTGAGAACATTACTCATCCATGAGCGCTGCTTCAGCGTGCTGTAAGCCCAAGCACTAGAGGCAGTGATCATGACCATCAGATGGAAGCAGGAAACGACCGCATCCAGAAACGAACGAGCGGGAAGCCATCTTTAAAAAGAAGCCCGTCGCTCGTGGAGCTCTTTTAGACATTTGTTCTTTTAGGAAAAAAAAGGAAACACTCTTTTAGAGAAAGCGCTGAAACGCCCAGGGGAGGTCGCGGCGAGACCACAGAATGAAAGTAATGGCCAGCTGCGCACGCAGAAGATGAGCAGCCACTGAATGGCAACACCACACGATCACGCGCAGCCGTGAACACCAACGCCAGCGTTTCTTCCAAAACACTCGCGGAGATTCGTCCTGAGAAGGCTCGGCTCTGAAGCGAAAAGCTGATGTGCGTTTGCAACTGTCATTGGCTTGTTTAGTTTACACTCAAAGGTGATTGGGCTCTCGGGCAAGATCCCAATTCGTCAGTCACGACTGACGTTACGTAGAACGTGACTGACTGAAAGGGAAACATGGTTTTCTTTTCAAGCATTAAGTGCCACGATCTGTGCGCCCCATCCAGGTGGTAAAGGGCTATAAAACTGAAAGACCCTTAACAAATGGCTTTTATAGCCATGAGACATCTGTAGATGCAAACAGCTGGCAATAAACATTTCTCCTCTAAAGATATTAGCATATGCCTATGTCATATTTGAATATAAGTAAGTGCCCCTGTGAAAGTACTGTTTTGGCAATTGCATTTCCACCTTTCTTATCACTTGCCAGGTTTACAGAGCCAAAAGAAAGGGGAAAAAGAGGCAAATTATGAATGCATTTGCTGCTTTATCTCTGTATTTTATCATTTTTGAGCTGCCATAGAGAATGATAGGAAATATAGTTTGGTCACATCAGTATGTCTCATATTAATTTGTTACGTAAGAAACAAAAGTAATAATATCCGTGACTTCTCTGATTAACGCAAAAAACCTATATGTATCAGCTTGTTAAGTTTATGTAGTGTGTTTATTAAAATGGTTTGTTTATGTTAAAATGGTGTAATCCAAATGGATGGAAATTGTATGTTAATTAAAAAAATTATCTCATCTTAAAAAATTATCTCACCTCATCTTAAATTTAGGCCTTAGAGCAGTGAGATTAACCAAAACATTTTTGTGACACTGAATCATTTGTGCAGTGCATGATGGGACTCATTTATAAAGCATGTGCTCATCAGTAGCCAGATATCTGTGTGGAGACTTTCTCATCTGTTGCCATCTGTCCTTGTAAGGTCTATGTTAGCCTCTCAAACAAACAGAAAACCGGTCCAGCTCTCCTTATGGGGTTTGGGAGTCAACTGGTTCTCTTATTGTAGTTCCTGAGATTATGTTCAGTGTTTACTGGATTAAAATCCCACCTCACTAGTTCTTCTGAAGATAAACGTGAAGTGATTCTCTTTTACCAATGAGAAGGAACCTATTGTGTTTTTAAATAGCCTTTAGTTTACATAAACTCCTGCCAAAACCATGATTTGCTTCTTGCTACTGCTGTGTTTTTGGTCCATGGTCAGAAGCAAAAGACTGTACTATTTAAATGCACATTACCATTCTGTGAGATGTTTTTAAAAAACGTTTCTTATGCTCAATAACGGGTGCATTAATTTGATCAAAAATACAGTAAAGACATGTAATTTCAATTCATAATAAGGGCTTTCTATGTGAATATATGTTAAAATGTAATTTATTCCTGTGATCAAAGCTGAATTTTCATGATCTTTACTCCAGTCTTCAGTGTCACATGATCCTTCAGAAATCCTTCAGATATTCTGATTTGCTGCTCAAGAAACATTTCTTGATGGTGGAGTATATTTGCTGTTGCAACACTGCAGTTTCTGCCGTGGAGGAAAAAATAAAGCTTCATAGAAATGTACACTGAAGACTGATACATATCATATATCTGAAATCTGATCTGAATGTCTTCTCATATATTTTAAACATAATTATTATGTGGAAACATGAAAATGCTATATTTTTAAATATTCATGAGCTTAATTATTAATTCTAATGACAGTAAGAATTCATAATTATGTATTCTAATGACATTAAGACTCTCTTTACCCTATATGTCCAGACTGTCCACTGTGATCAGATTGTGTCCTTCTGTTCTCTGCATCCCTGCTAACGCCACCCTGCATCCAGCAGGAAGTGATGCGCTGTGCTGTGATTGGCTGATGCAGCTGATGAACTCCAGTGACCTGCGGAGCTCTGCAGCAGCAGCAGCAGTGTGATTCACACACCAGCACTTTAGGAACAGCGTTCAATCACCATCGGTCAACACACACAGACAGACAGGAAAGACAGACAGACAGAGGAGAGAGAGACGAGAGGAGAGAAGAGGCCGCGAGGAAGGAGGGGGCGGGTAGACGAGGGATGGGAGGAGGATGAGGGGAGAGAGAGAGGAGGGGAGAGAGAGAGAGAGAAAGGAGGAGGGAGGGAGAAGAGAATAGAGAAGAGAGGAGAGGGAGGGGAGAGAGGAGAGAGAGAATACAGTGACCAGCGGCAGAGTCATATCTGACTGTATGGAAGGTTAGCAGGTTATTGGGTTACAATAGATGGATGGATGAATAGATGGATAAAGCGATGGATAGATGGATGAAGGATGGTTGGATGGATGGATGGATGAATGGATGGATGAATAGATGGATAAAGCGATGGATAGATGGATGAAGGATGGTTGGATGAATGGATGGATAAAGCGATGGATAGATGGATAGAACAATAGATGATAGATGAACAGGATGATGGATGGATTGATTGAATGAATGAATGAGGCATTTATATAGCCCTTTATTGTATATTGCTGTACACCCAGAGCGCTTTACAATCATGTTTGGGGGAGGGGTCTCTTCTCAACCCCCACCAGTCGCCGTGATTTTGCCAAGTAAGACATGATCCTGGATCAACATTACTGTCCAAAAATATAGACCTAACCCAATCCCTACCCATAATTTATTCTTAAAATTAGAGAGAAATGATAGGTGAAAAAAATAAATAAATAAAAGGAGGGCAGGGGTCACATTGTGAAATAAATAATTTTCTTTAATACACAATGGCCACAGTTATTGGTGCCCTTAGAAATTCTTACAAGTAAAATATCTCTAAAGTATATTTCCATTCATAATTGAACTTTTGACTTTTCTGTTTTCTATTTTCATGACTTTTCTATTTCCTATTCTACTTTTCTAAGATTGTTAAGCTTCACAAATTAGAAAGTGGCTGTAAGAAAATAGCTAAAGCATTGAAAATCCCCATTTCCAGCAATGAGAATTTTAAGAATTTTCAACCAACACAAAATATTACAAATCTGCCTGGAAGAGGACATGGGTCTATATTGTCCTTATGCAAGGCAAGAAGGAGAGTTTGAGTGGCCAAATACTCTCCAAGGATCACAGTTGGAAAACTGCAGAAAATAGTTGAGTCTTTGGTTTGCAAAGCCGCAAAAAAATTTCAAACAACACCTACATCATCACAAGTTGTTTGGGAGGGTTTCAAGAAAAAAAGCAAGAAAAGAAAATGCTCTTAAACGAAAACAAACTCCAACATATTCATTTGCCAGACACTGCTGGAACTTCAAACAGGACTGATTTCTATGGTCAGATCAAACAAAAACAAAAAAAATAGCTTTTTAGCAGCAAACACTCAAGATGGGTTTGGTGCACACAGGAGTAAAAAAGTACCCCATGTGTACAATGAAATATAGTTCTATATCTTTAATGTTGTGGGCCTATATTTCTGCTGTAAGTCCTGGACATCTTGTTCAGATACATGGCATCATGGATTTAATTAAATACCAACAGATAAAAAAATTAAAAACTGACTGTCCATGCCAGAAATCTTATAATTGGCCAAGGTTGGATTTTACAACCAAAATCCAAAATCAAACATCAAAATCAAAACAAAAATGGGTCACTAAGCACAAAACAAATATTCTGTCATTGCCATTCCAGTCCTCTGAGCTGAACTCTATAGAAAATGAGTGTGGTGAACTGAAGAGGAGAAGCACCATCATGGAGCTGGTATTCTGAAGGGTCTGAAGTGATTCTGGATGAAGGAATGGTCTCTGATCTCTTGTCAGGTGTTCTCCAAAGTTATCAAGCATTATAGGAGAAAACTCAGAGATGTTATATTGGCAAAAGGATGATGCAAAAAGCATTGAATAAAAGGGTACCATTAATTGTGGCCGACATTTATTTCATAATGAGATTTCGCCTCATTTTTTAGATGGATAAACAATGCAGATTTATTTTCACAGTCTTTTTTGATCATATTTACCAAGGGTACCAACAATTCTGACGACGACTGTAAGTAGATCAAATGAAGGATGGATGAGAGGACAATGGATATAATGACAGATAGATGGATAGATGGATGGATGGATGGATAGATAGATAGAGTCAGATTATAGATATATAGATAGATAGATAGATAGATAGATAGATAGATAGATAGATAGATAGATAGATAGATAGATAGATAGATAGATAGATAGATAGATAGATGGCAGTATGTATAATATAATTGACTGTAGTTTTGGTAGTACGCAGCACTGGACGTCTGTGATCTTTTCAGGAGGCAAACCCTGTGTGTTTTGCTCATTTTTCAGAGGTTTCCTTGGTTTAAGTGTGTATTTTCTTCCACAGTTTCTTTGGCAACAGGAAAGCAAAGGTCTGCAATGTTTTGTGATGGCATGTGATTTGCTGAAATGTCTTTGATGTGCGTTTAAGAGAGAGAGTGTGTGTGTGTGTGTATGTGTTTATCTCAAGGGCAGGTTCCAGTTCATTCACTTGAGATTCTCAAGTGCCCTAATTAGTATGCTGACATCACATGGCTCTGTATCCTTTATAGACCTGTGTCTCATTCAGAAGCACTGCAGAGCGTGTGTGTACTGTTTACCTCACCGTAGTAACAGTGAAGCAGGTCAGAGCCGGCAGTAAATGTGATCGAGTGCTTCATCTGCTCAATGTGCTATTTTAGTAGTGAACTCAAGCGTTGCCATAACAACAGAGAGTGATGCCTCAGAAATTATTTGATTCCCTGTAGAAAGATTCCCTCTGGCGCACAGCGCTGTTCTGCATTTATGTTTACACATTTGATTAACTGCTCTTACATCTGTCAGTCATACTTTGGAGCTGGAATGGTATAGATATTATATATAGATATAAGAGGATGCTTGTATATACAGTAATGTTAGTGCTTTCAGAAGCGCTTGTCTGGGTTGTGGTTTCTTGTTTCCTTATTTTAATTTACTTTACAGGTCGCTATAAACCAAACAGAGACCACATAATACACAATAACCTAACCTTGTTATATTCTATAGTGTGTCTGCTTTAAACATATATCAAAGTCTCTGTTTTAATATTTAATTCTATATTTTTATAATAATTTATGATCATAAAAGAAGTCAGAATTGTGAGATAAAAGTCACAATTAACTTTAAAGCTGCAGTCTGTAACAAGCATGCTGCCGCTTCATTGCGTCACATCTGTAAACTAAAATGTCAGGACGCCGGCTACTAGGCTATCGCGTGTGTGGATTGTTTGTAATCTTTTCTCACAGCAGCTGGAATAATTAAACTTATCATTTTGATGGCGGATTGTAATTCAGAAAGGATTATCTGTTTATGAAACACATTAATTAATTAAATTATATTCCAGTTTTAATGTGCATATGTTACAGATTAGCTAGTGGGATTACACAAGTTTTGGATTTTAAAGAGCAACCAGTTCTAAGGACGAAAATTTGCTTTTGGGTTAAAAGAATTTCTTTATATGAAATTCGAATGGTATGACTATTAGAGATTAGACTGTACAGAAATTGAAATCTACATGTAACGCTAATAGCTACACACTACATACACGTATACATACACGTATACATGCAATGCTGATGTTGTTAACATGAACAATTTGAGAATGAAGTATAATAATAAATTGCACGGTTTGATGTGATATGAGCTAACCGATCATTAGATTTAATCACCATTGTAGCGCGATTTATTGTAATGTGTTTTTTCTCAGTTGGTCAGAACAAAAGTGCCAGACTTGTTACTTGTTCAGATGACAATATACGGTGAAAATTCTTATTTGGTCATATATTCCAAGACGTAGGCTAGAATGTGTGATTCCGAAGTACAGTATCCATAGGGATGATAATGAAAAATAACAAAAGAAAACATATATAATCATAATCTATGACAAAAATATACTATTATAAACTAGGTTAGTGGATAAATCAGCAGCAAAAGTTATTCTAGAAAAATCATGGGATCACAATAATTTTATAAAAACATTAAAACTAAACATTTAGTGAAACAACATTATTCAGTGGGAAACAAATAAAAGTTAATAAGTGTAGGACTAAATCTGGTAAAATGTAACACATTGCTCTTTGTATTGTTGTAAAATACATTCATGAAATACAAGTAAGCCTATATATATTAATATGAAGTTCTTATATATATAGGAAATATATTATAGATATATATATTATATATATATATATATATATATACTATAAAATTAAAAGACATTTCTTTTAAAGGCATAGCACAGTACTGAAGGCAGCAACATATGATAGATAGAACAGAACAAAAAAACCTATTAATAATCTTTCATTGTGCAAAAGTATAATACAAAAGGGTATGGCTCCAATACAGAGCGGCACAAAGCACTTAACACTTGTGTTCAGAATGATGTGCTTGAAGCAACATGGAGTCATAGCATGCAGCGCTCCGCATAAAAAAGGGAAGAGATATTGATGCATAATGTATTATATCTGTGCAATATTTTATTGAGTCTTTTCTTTTAACAGTTTTAAATCTCAGTTATTGTGCGCTCTTGAAGAAAGTTTCATCGCTTTGACTGTAGTAACCGAACGTGACACACAGTTTGAATGCTCAATGGAGGATGACAGACAGCCGCTGCGGACACAAGAGTTTACATGAACTTGACTTAAATATTCATCTGTACATTGAACTATGTAACAGCTTCAGATCACTTAAAATATAGTGCACGAAAACTTTTATGGTGCTTATAATGTTTTTGTGCCTTTCGTGAGGCTTAACAGTAACACAAAATAGTATATGCATAATATATCGGATTGGTGTGGGAGGACAGCACACATTAAACTCAAAACATTAGATTTAATCACGCTGGAGCCTGCACGACCCACGTTAAGAAAATAATTCCGCAAATAACTGCAATTGCAGGTTTCAAACAGAGATGGCGACAAAGAGGCAAAACTTTCGGACTGCAGCTTTTTAAAAAATCATCATAAAACGATTATTAAAGGAAATATTATCGTAAATACTATTTATAACAAAACTTTTTGAATGTATAATAACAAAAATTATAGGGGGAGGTGTGAGAAGATTAAAAATCTTATATCACGATATGAGTCATTTGATTTCACGGTAATGGTATATATCACAATATAGTTATATTTGCTTAAAATAAGGTCTTTATGATATCAAAATTTTTGATACCATAGAAATTTCATAATTCTCATCACCAGTGTTAATATAAAAAAACTAATACTAGCCTAAAAAAAAAACAACTCGAAAGATCACTGAAGACAAGTTAACTATCAGTGATCAAATATGAATAAGGAAATAATTAAAAACAACAGGACAAAAAACAACAGTAGATTTAGCCAAGAGCAGTAAGAGATTTTCTCATTTGTTGTTTGATTAACATGAATGACAGATAGCAGGAATGTTAGACTGCTGTCACTTTAAGAGCTGCCCGTATCCAATATACTGTTACACATGTTTTCTTTCTCAGCTGTTTGCTTTCACTTAAGACCTAAATTAATGTTAGGGTTAGTTACGATGATACTTGCAAAGATTGGCATTTTGACACAAGTGTGTGTATTTAACCGTTCAAGGCCTATAAAGTGGCAAAAATAACGTTCAAAACTCCCGTGCTCTATTAGCACCATTTTCATGTGCGCGCACATACAGCGAAATGAGTTCACTTTCACTGCAGATTGCATTTCAGCGGCTTAAAATTACTTGTTTTTAAACAGCAACGTGTAAAAATGTGTGCAAATGATACGTTTTTGGGGCCACGTAGCACAGCAACGTCACATGAGCGTGTAACCACGAGGGAGATGATAGTTCAAAATCTCTACTGGATGACAAATTTCTACCAGTTAATATTGCCTGGTATATTGCCCACCCATACAAAACTTTCAATTCCCATTTCAAATCCACTCTTTGGTTTGGTTGTGTTGGTTTTCCACTCTCAGTCAGAGAACAGTGTTGGGTTACAGATCTGCCCCGTCCCAGACACCTTGGGGTGGGCACACATACCACAGACGCCAGAGGAGCACAGCTGGGGCTTTACCAGAGGATTCCTGAGCTGAATGATCAATGAGACTGAGAAGGAACAGATATGATGAGCCTTCAACACAATATGATCACAAAATATATTGTATAAATTGCACATATGTATTTACGTAAATATATGTTGAACTAAAGAGGTCATCGGATGCCCATTTTCCACAAGTTGATATGACATACTTTGGTTTTTCAACGATAGTGTAAAACAATCCCCTTTTTACCTTGTCAAAAACAGCTCTGTCCACAGTGACCCGTTTTGGTGCATGTCCCTTTAAATATTAATGAGCTCTGCTCACCCCGCCCCTCTCTTCCGTGGGGTGACAAGCCATTCTCATGAGACTGTAAACTTTAGCCGCATTTTGCTGCGGAAATTGCTAACTAGCACATTATTAGGAAAGGTGATTTGCAAAGATTCATAAAAAAACCTTATACTCACTTCATCTGTAGGTGAGGCTGGATAACGAATGATTCGCGCAAACATAGATGCATTTAGGTAGATCGGGGGGCGCATTCCCTTCAAAATCAAACAGCTGTCTTCAGCAGCTCAGATGTCGGGAGTAAATGACGACTGCTATGTTCATTATCATTATCGCTTCTGAGTCATTCTTATCTACCCCTGCTCCGGAGTCGAAACAATGGCAGACTGTTCTCAGCTCACTCAGGGCGGGTCTAAGGTAAAACACCAGTGTCAATCAACAAGCGTGGGAGGGGCCTGTCTGTGTGACGTCACACAGACAAGAAGCTGAGAACGGCTTGATTTGAGAAATGGGGATTTAAAAAAACACTGGGTGGCTTTTTAGTAATATTGGGTGGTTGTGTACACACACTGCCAAGACGCATTTCGGTTCAAACAACATGTAAAAGTGACTTTTTCATATGATGACCCCTTTAAGAATATATTATTTTGCTGGTTGCTGTTTTTGCACTGATGTCAGACCTTTTTATTTATTATGAATGATTTGATCTTGTGGTTTGAGCTTGTCAGCCTACAGAAAGAATTAAGATGAATGAAGTAGCTTTCATTTGTGTTTAAGTATTTAATTAATTGGATTCTCCACCAAAGCAGGCTTTGAGACTGTTACCATAACAGGAAAGTAGTTAAAATATGACATAATTCTGCACTGTTACCATGATATAAAATGGCTCATAGTGTGATGGTCAGACTCATCAGAGGTGTGTCCCGTGTGTTGCAGATGGGAGGAGGAGCTGTCGAGAAGAGAACAGATGGAGTCGATGGTGCAGACGCTGCAGGAGGTGAGCTCACCTGCGCACCAGCCGTCTAGACACTCTCACTGTGATACTAATTACATTTGCCATCTATATGACGTGGGCTTCTCACTTTACAACCTTGTAGCTGAAAACGATGACATCCAGATATCATGATGCAGGGGAATACTGACATTATACAGTTAAAGCGTCGTATTTAACATGTTTGTATGCAAAACACAAATAAGATTATTTTTCTGGTCAAAATATATGTGGAATATATGATTTTTGTAGTAAACAGCACAGCCTAAAGAGAAAGTTCTGGCATCATTTACTCACCCTCATGTTGTTCTAAACCTGTATGTGTTGAACAAAAAGGTATTTTTAAGAATGTTGGTAACCAAACACTTTCGGGTCCCCATTGACTTCCATAGTATGGAAAAAATAAATACTATGGAAGTCAATGGGGGCCAGAAACTGTTTGGTTACACACATTCTTCAAAATATCTTCTTTTGTGTTCAGCAGAAGACAGAAACTCAAACAGCTTTGGAACAGCTTGAGGGTGAGTAAATGATGACAGAATTTTCTTTTTAGGTTAAATGCTAAAATATATTAGAAATCATACGTCTAAGGGCCGATCTAAAAATCTGTATGTAAAAATAAGAAAATTAAATTAAATAGATTTTAAAATGAACTGGACAGAAAATTTATTCGAAAATATATATGTCATTCTTTCCAATCTTAAAATGCATTTTGAGTTATAGCAAAATGTATTTTTTTAAATGTGTTTTGAAAAATTTTAATAAATTTACATAAAACATATATAAAAATGGCCAGAAAATAAATGAGAAAAATATTAGAAAACTTACTTCAAGGGGCAAGAAAATACAAATACATTTCCAGTCTTAAAATACATTTTGATTGAATGCAAAATCTATTTGTGAAAATGTATTTCTGGGCAATATAAATATATTAAAATAGAAAATACTTATTGACAACATACAGGAGGCAAGGCAAAATAGTTTGACTGTTGAATGCATGGCCAAAGTATTTGGGACAATATAAATATAATAATGGCCAGGAAAAACATATGAGGGCTAGCTATACAGTGGGTACGGAAAGTATTCAGTCTCCCTTAAATTTTTCACTCTTTGTTTTTTTGCAGCCATTTGCTAAAATCATTTAAGCTAAATTTTTTTTCCTCATTAATGTACACACAGCACCCATATTGACAGAAAAACACATAATTCTTGACATTTTTGTAAATCTATTAAAAAAGAAAAACTGAAATATAAAATGGTCCTAAGTATTCAGACCCTTTTGCTGTGACACTCATATATTTAACTAAGGTGCTGTCAATTTCTTCTGATCATCCTTCAGATGGTTCTACACCTTCATTTGAGTAAAGCTGTGTTTGATTATACTGACTGGACTTGATTAGGAAAGACACACACATGTCTATATAAGACCTTACAGCTCACAGTGCATTGTCAGAGCAAATGAGAATCATGAGGTCAAAGGAACTGCCTGACGAGCTCAGAGACAGAATTGTGGCAAGGCACAGATCTTGCCAAGGTTACAAAAAAATTTCTGCTACACTTAAGGTTCCTAAGAGCACAGTGGCCTCCAGAATCCTTAAATGGAAGACGTTTGGGGCACGACCAGAACCCTTCCTAGAGATGGCCGTCCGGGCCAAACTGAGCTATCGGGGGAGAAAAACCTTGGTGAGAGAGGTAAAGAAGAACACAAAGATCACTGCGGCTGTGCTCCAGAGATGCAGTCGGGAGATGGAAGAAAGCTGTAGAAAGTCAACCATCACTGCAGCCCTCCAACAGTACAAGCACTTCCTCCTGGCAGCGTGGCCCCGAAGGGAGCCCCCTCGCGCACTTGCAAGACAAATGACAAAGCCCGCCATGGCCATAATTTCGCTTGACCCTCCTCTGTCCGTTTGCTAAAAAACCACCTGAAGGACTCCAAGATGGTGAGAAAAAAAGATTCTCTGGTCTGATGAGACCAAAATAGAACTTTTTGGCCTTAATTCTAAGCCCCCCGCGATGTGTGGAGAAAACCAGGCACTGCTCATTACCTGTCCAATACAGTCTCAACAGTGAGGCATGGTGGTGGCAGCATCATGCTGTGTTTTTTTTTTTCAGCTGCAGGGACAGGACGACTTGTTGCAATTCGAGGGAAAGATGAATTTCCCGGCCAAGTACAGGGATATCCTGGATGAAAACCTTCTCCAGACTGCTCCAGGCATCAGACTTGGGACAAAGGTTTACCTCTCCAACAAGACATGACCTAAGCACACAGTAAAAATAACGAAGGACGGGGCTTCACAACTAACTCTGTGATGTTCTGAATTTGCACAGCCAGAAGCCCTGACTCATGTTAAACCCTTCTTCTTCCTTAAAAACCCAATTGAGCATCTCTGGAGAGACCTAAAAATGGCTGTCCACCAACGTTTACCGTCCAACCTGACAGAACTGGAGAGGATATGCAAGGAGGAATGGCAGAGGATCCCCAAATCCAGGTGTGAAAAACTTGTTGCATCTTTCCCAAAAAGACTCATGGCTGTATTAGATCAAAAGGGTGCTTCTACTAAATACGGAGCAAAGGGTCTGAATACTTAGGACAACGTGATATTTCAGTCTTTCTTTTTTAAATAAATCTGCAAAAATGTCAAAAATTCAGTGTTTTTCTGTCAATATGGGGTCCTTTAATGAGGAAAAAAAATGTACTTAAATAATTTTAGCAAATGGCTGCAATATAACAAAGAGTGAAAAATTTAAGGGGGTCTGAATACTTTCCGTACCCACTGTATATATATATATAATTTGACAAATATTTTTTCTGTATTGGTTCTTACATGTTTCTCCTTTAAAGTCTTAGAAGAGATCTCAACGATGTCTCAGTTTCCTCTCAGATTGATCAAAGTCTGCAGTCAAAAGTCAAGAGACGTTAAAGTTTAAATAATAAGCAACCACATAGCAACTGCATTGAATTTCTTTATTTTAAATGATAAAATTAGATCTGGTGTTCCTTGAAATGACCCCTATAATGTGTGTGAGTATGCATGCCATCATGCTAAAATACATGATGAGCAACTTCTCACACATGTGATCTGAGCAAATATAAACTACTGTGTGTGTGAGAGACCTCAAACAATCTGGGACAGGGCTGTAAATGGGATGCATTTAGGAGTTTGAGAGTTTAAATATGTCCGCATGGCCCAGTGCCGCATCCATGTCAGTCTCAAACTCCCCACATTCCCTCAGAAACGCGCTGCAGGTGTGAGATCCATCCTCTGCTGATGCAGCGGGAAAATCAATAAATGGCTGCATCTTTGTTTTGGATTATGGGTCAGCAAAACCGCTGAGGAGAGAAGTGTCCCCAGAGATCCCAAACATGCTCAGAGCCTGCTTTTTGAGTCGTATGGATTTCCTCTAAAACCTTCAGCGCCGCCGCTGTGGGGATTTCATTAGACTGGAAGAGTGTGTGTTGTGCTCAGGCTGGGTTGTTGTGCTGCACTGGCATCATGTTTAACATCAAGATCTGTCTGTAAACTTTATTAAGACATTTCTATTAATCAGGAGAATTTGACAATTGAAAAAATGAGCAGTTCCCACTATAATATGAAGCAGCACAACAACATTGATAATAATCAGAAATGTTTCTTGAGCAGCAAATCACATATTAGACTGATTTCTGAAGGATCATGTGACACTGAAGACTGGAGTAATGATGCTGAAAATTCAGCTTTGCATCACAGGAATAAATTAAATGTTACAATATATTAAAATAGAAAAGAGTTATTTTAAAATGAAATATTATTTTACAATATTAGTGTTTTTACTAAATTTTTTATCAAATAAATGCAGCCTAGATGAGCAAAAAAGTCTTCTTTGACTGCTTTTGCTGCAAAAGGTTACCTCAATTAGACTATTAAGGTTCTTATGGCTTGTCTGTTATTCATGTTTGTCCTTATTTGTGTTTTGGGTGTGTTCCGAAGAACCGAATCCGAAACAGTCAGGACGAGGTTGAACGAGGAAGTCGAAGACTGAAAGCTGAACTGGGGGGTCGCAAGGCTCATGAGGCGATGTGAGTATTTCCATATATGGAGACCAAAAATATCACGAGACTTGAGACATTTTCTTCAGAGGAACAGACAGTCAAAATCAGTAGTTTTTTTGATTCCAGATGAAGTCAGTATTGTTAGTTTTATCACATCATGAGATCAAACATGTTTTCAGTCAAGACCACAGTATGGTCTTGGCTGATGGGATGACGTTTTTACCAATTGATAAGATATGTTGAGTTTTTAATCAGGTCACAGGTGAATTGTTTGCCATTAATATAGCCATTGCTCCTGACATGGCGTTAAATCATAAATAAATGAAATAAATAAATGCATTTTTAATCAGGTCTTAAATAGCTTAAAGAGAAATTTCACCCAAAAATAAAAAAGTGCTGTTATTTTACTTAACTTCAGGCCACCAAATATGTAGGTGTTTTTCTTCTTCTTCAGTAGAACAGTAAAGAAGGTTTTTAGCTGAAACCTTAATCCTTGCGATTTCGTTCTATAATTAGTTTTTAAGAAATAAAAAATAGCATTATCACAGGGAACACAAAATTAACACCCGTCGCTACTGACAATATACTGAGGTCTTATGAAGCGAAACGATCAGTCTGTGCAAAGAATTCATGAAACATTATTGAAAACATATAACTGTATAGAGCCTCAGGCAAACGATCCGGAGTGATGTCCGACTGAATCATTCTTTTGAACCGGTTCTTTTTAGTTTTTTTTTTTTTGAGTGAAACTAGTTGAATCAGTTCACTAAATCGGACTGAATGAAACGGTTCGCGGCTTGAGCAGCACAGATCTACAAGTTAGGCCTACTCAATCAAAACTCACTTTCAGATGCTTGACAGTCACACCGACTCAAATGAGCCGAAATACCGACATATATGATCATAAGATGCAGGTTTTGCTGAGTCTTTCAGCGCTTCAGTTCCTCTAACAGGCACTGAACTGAAGAAACAGTTCGACTGGAACCGCAGACCGATGAGCCGCTGAAATATGCATGTGTGAACCGAGCACTTGAATGAAGGGGTGAAATTAAATGGTTTATATAAAAACGGGAGTTGATTAAGACTAGTTCATTCACTTTTTATGCTTTATATGCATTTGTACGTAAACAAACTGGTGAATCGGTTATCTGAACCAGAAACAAACTGCCCGAAAGAACCAGGGTGAGAAATTAACAGCAAATTTAGATTTTTTTTGGGGGGGGGGGTGAACTATCCCTTTAATTCTAAAGAAACCCCTGTGACTGGTTGTTTTCCACCACTTCTGTTTCCTGAAAGCAGAGAAACGCGCTCGGGCCTATTTGGCTTTGTACCCCTCCGGCAAGAAACCCGAGGCATAAGCACCCAATACACACACAAACAGAGCTCTGTTTGAAGTAGTGCTTGTCCATGTTTTCATTTATCTTAACGCATACAAAACTTCGATTTGTACCCGGTCGGTCTGGAATGGTGAGGGAAAGAAAATAAACCCGTTGTGCAGATGTCACCTGGATTAGGGTAATGTTTTTTTCGAGTTAATAATTTTTGCTTTCGAAATGCCACTGTGTTGCTGAGTGTCAATTGCTGACGTAAAAAATCTTAAATAGTTGTGAAGCAATATAAAAGCTGTGCAACGGAAATTCACTATTTATGGTAAAGGGATGGCGGACGCCGCCACTCTAAAGCTGTAGAGAACCGGAGGAAAATCTGGACCTGGAACAGTAAGAGAGAATGAAAGGACGGGATTCTGTAAAAGCATTGAGGTTTTTTATAAAGAAAAACAATTGCCCTGATTTGTTTAACGCGCATCTGTTTCAATAAAAGCTTATTTTCGCCATGGAATAAAAAATTGCAAACAGTAATCACGACTTTTTATCTCACAATGCAGACTTTTTTTCTTGCAATTCTGAGAAAAAGTCTTATTAAAGTTTAGAACTTGCGTTTTTGATGAAGAAAAATTTTAAAAGAGATTTTAAAATGTGCAATCTCGAGCAAGAGAGGAAAGAAATTAGTAGAATATTATAAACACTTTTATAGCGAGAAAAAAGTCAGAATTATGTAAAATATGACTTTTTTTTTAATCACAATTGCAAGTTTATAGTCTCACATTAAGACTTTTCTTCTCAGAATTGCAAGTTTATAATCTCACAAATGCGAGCTATAAACTCGGAATACAAGTTCTCTTCCCAGAATTGCAGAATATAGAAGTCAAAATTCTGACTTTTTCCTCAAATGTGAGAAAACTAGTCTGAATTGTGAGATATAAACTCAAAGTTACGAGGAAGAAAAGGCAGAATTGTGAGAAAGTCCCAATTACTTTTTTTTATTCTGTGGAATTGAAATAACCTTCCATATGTTGCCCTAAATGTGTTGCGTTTTTAATTAAGAAACAACAAACAGAGTCAATGTTTTTGACTCCTCCTCTTCTCCATACAGAATAAATGAGTCAGAGCAATTGCATGAGGCCTTTAGGTAAAATTAACTGCTCAAGTTTGTTGCGTGCCTGTGGATTTACCACAAGACTAACTTGTTGGTCGAAGCATCTGTGTGCAATGGCATTGATTTATGACTGATATGTTGATGTCCTTGTTGGCAGCTTATAATTGATGTTCAGCATGAAGATTATAATGATTTAGAGTAATCCTGTGGCATAGTGTGTTATTGTTAAGAGAATGTCTCGGAGTTTCTCAGTTTGAATCTGCATAACTACAGTATATGGCCACTCGCACACTGCAGCTAAATGCAATTGTCACTTAATGCTGTTTAAACACTGTTCAGTTGCATGCAAAAACGGCATTTTTCAACTCAATTCACTCCTGAAATTAAAAAAAAATGTAGTTGGTGACAATAGTATTTTCTTTTGAATTTTTGTTTTTATTTGTGTGTAGTGTATAGAGAACCAAGCTGAATGATTAGTTGTTTATGTAGGGTGTTTTTTTTTTTGAGTGATCTTATTTAAAATAAATAAATACATTTGTTTTTGTATATCCATATTTTTTATTTTTAACAGAGGGAGCCGAACTGAGTTTAAAACATAGATTGAAAAGGGGGGGTAGATTTTAAGAAGATTTTCATCGGTACAAATAGGGTGAAGGGTTTTTGTAAAGATGAAAGTGCGATTGTAAATGTCAGGGTGTGGTGTGAAATGTTTTATGGAAAAAAAATGAAACAGTCATTTTAAATTAAAAATTAATATTCTTCATTTTAAAGATATACAATCCATGATTTTACATTTTTAAATTATTAATTAAAATATGTTATATTTATTCATTATTTTTTTTAGAATATTAACTTTTTTCACAAAGCAGTGAATAGTTTATGATAAACATTTATTGATTGGACAGACTGATATTGAACCATGAGGTAATTGTCACTGGTTATAGCACACACCTAACATAGGACAAAACTGTGAACGACAAAATCCAACCTGGACTCCTTCAAGCACAAATCTAAGGACCATTGCTACTTGGTTTTCTAGGTTATGTTCATTTCAGCATTCATAAATTCTTTCTGTAAGAAAGAGTTTTCTTCATTTCTAACAAGGCAAATCTTGGTTCAGCATCAAGGTCCGACCCGATAACCAGGTCAGGGGGAAAAGCCATAAGGAAAGCGTGTGGACAGGGATCATTCTGAAGGAGAAGCGATAATCACGGACAACAACTTGTGGGACGGGGCCTCGATAGCAGAGGGATCAGAGGACATGTCTCTTAAACGAGTTCAGCTCCGTCAATCAGAGAACCAGCAGGAAAGGGGGGTTTAATCAACACGCCAATACTAGAGTGTAATTTTAAAAATGATGGGCACAGAAATTCCTCCTGCACTCACTCAATGAGCTGTACTCACATTGCACTGAGCCCCAAACCACACTCCTACTGTCCAGGTCCAGTCATGAGCTGAGTTGCCTAGGTGGATCCTAATAGGGTTGATGGGGTGTGCGATATATATCGTCTGTGATAATATTGTAATTGTTGTTTTAACGATATGTGATGTCACACACGTTGCAAAAAACATGTCTTAAGAATCCAAAAGCATTCACTTGCCTTTTAGAATAGAATGCAGTTAGAATGTTACAATGTTCTGACAGAAAAGGAGAAAAATTCATCTTGGATCCGGTGGTTTTTGTTTTCCTTTCGATATTTATTAGATATGTTCATACTTACGTTATAGGAAGCACCGAAGAAGCCATATAATGGAGGACTTTTTTTTTCTTTTTTTTGGCAATTGCTAATTAAAAATCCCCACAAGCCATGACTTTGCTCAGAATTGCAGGGATATAAGAGTCGCAAGTCTTACAAGTCTATAACGGTCGAGTTGCGGTTTACATCTCAACTCGCATTTTCTGAGGAAATAAAGAAGTGTGAGATTGAACTGATAATGAGAGGTTTGTTTAAAATCGAATTTTTTCCGTGATTATAGAAAAATGATGAAATTGCGCATTATAAATGTTCAGAATTGTGAAAATATAACTTTATCCAATAGTAGTCTGTGTTATCGCCCTCAGCACAGTCATCATGGCAGAAAATAAGTCACGTGACGCAAAATGTGATTTAACTTTATACGCCAGTTTAAACAACATGAGGTTAATATTAAGTGAGTTACATTTTAGACACAATATTCTGTTTTTATTTATTTATTTTTGTTGTTGTTTTTTTTCCAACCAAGCAAACCAAATAAAGCTGGGGGCAGAAAATTGTGCGATCCAATGCCGTCGGGTCCTGGAATTTTCTATTAGACTGTTTTTGTATGAATCATTTGAGTCAATAATTCAATAATCTATGAATAAAGACAGCCACTTGCTTCATTTCTAAATTCATTTCAAATAATCTTAGCTTTTGAATTGATGCATTCAAATAATAACTTGTTAATCACTCATTAAGACAGGGACCTTGGTCAGCCACCTACTGACGGTTTTTCGTGTAATATTTATTTTTCCATGGCTTACGGCCTGAAAAAGCAAGCCGGCGGGTATGGCAAATAATAAATCACACTAAGTAAATATCGTTTGTGTGTCTTAGATGGCTGTGATGTGCAAAAGACAGCGAGAGAAAGAAAGCCAGTATAGATGAGGGGGGAAAATCAGAGTGCATGGGATGCATGGGCGGAGGGGTGTGTAGCGATTCCAGCACTTCGGAGGGGACGCACCTTCATACATCACAGACCAGTGAACACGCATGCTCAACCACATGTTTGATAGATCACAGACCAGATGAAACGCATGCTCAACCACCTGTGAGTCCTCACAAAACCCAAAACAGATTCAGGTTTCAGCCTGTGATCTGTGATCATCTCATGCTTACACTCTGGCAGCACCAAGTGGAGATGCAAAGAATTGCAGAAAGACTAAAGCATTTTTTTGGTGGGGGCGGGGGTATTGTGCAGGTTGCTTTTTTCCCATGTATTTGTAATGAGTGGGGACTGAGATTTTAATCTTTCAACTTTGATGTCATAATCATGTAAAGCTGGTATTTCTGTGTTTTTCTCATTCTCACATTCACACTTTCACTAACAGCTTTAGCTGCTATTGTAGCGCAAACCAAAGTGCCTGATTCTGATTTCCTCCTCAGATCTGATATTTTTGAGGTTCTTCACATTGCACTTTTGGAAATATGGATCATATCATACACTGGTCTTAACTGCAAAACTTCTTATCTGACACGCATGCAAACAAGTAAGAAGTAAACACAACTTGAATACACATTTCATTCAAAACACAGTGTTAATATAATTGAAATGACATTATAAAGAAATCAACTTATATTTGGTTGGAGTATTGCTTTAATTGCTGAATTACATTTCTGCAAAAATAGCATTAATTCCACCTAGTTTTTTAGACGAAAAATGTAGTTTACTGTCTCAAATGAATAATTAATTACAAATGACTAAAACAGTAATGAAATCAAGTCATGTTAAGTTGGAGTGTTTCTTTAACCCTGTAAAGCATTTATTTGTTTGAAATGTATTTGTTCATCTCTCAGTCATCATTGTATTGCATTGCATTATATGTTTTGATCATAAAACTAAGCATTTAAATATCATCTCACTAAGACATATTATTGGAGATATGGTGTGACTGATATTTATATGGATTCATAAAGATCTCATTGATTTACATGACAAGCTATCAGAATTTCACTTTACTTTTTGGCCATGTAAATATAAACATCTGCACCAAATTGCATGTTTTTGCTCAATTTGGGCTTCTATATTCATACTATATGAGCCATAAAAACCTTATGTATAAATATGACAAAAAACAACAACAAAAAAAAACAAGCGAACATTTTTATATATATTTAAAAAATATTTTGCTAAAATTTCAAAAAACAATTCCATAAAAAAAAAAAAGATTTTTTCTGAATATAATTTTATATGTCAGGCTTATACATATCAGGCTTTCACATTGAAGTCACATTGCAAAACAACAATTACACATCCAAATTCCACGAATGTGACTCAGATTAAGATTAAAACTGCGAGTGCAAATTTTGCCGTTCACAGTGAGGGAAAAATCAGATTTGGGCCTCATTTAACATGTTTGTGAATGTATGCGTCCTGTTTCGTGCTTGTCTATACTCTCGTCTTGTGCAGGCCATCCGAGACAGTCTTCACTGTCTGCTCTTTCTCTCTCCTCTCTTTCCGTCCCTTTCTTTTTCCTCACACACAGACATTGTTCAGATAACTCATTTGTTGCTAGGCGGGAGACATTTGAGATCGATGATGACTGTGACAGTTTGACGTGGGAAGAGAACGATGATACACTGCTGTTATGGGAGGATTTCAGCAACTATAACATGCCCTCCGGCCTTACTAACAACACCGGTGCCCTCGACTGCAACGGAGACGCACAAGAAGCGGTGAGTTTCCATATACACACTACTGTTCATATGACTGGGCTTGTTTTGAAAAAAGTCTCTTCTGCTCGCCAGATCTTGTCTGATTAAAATACAGGAAAAAACTGTAAAATTGTGAAATATTATTACAATTTAAAATGAGTGTTTTTTATTTGAATATATTCTAAGATGTAATTTATTCCTGAGATGCAAAGCGGATTTTTAAGTCTTCAGTGTCGCATGATCCTTCAGAAATCATTCTAATATGCTGATTTGAAACGTTTCTGATTATCATCAATGTTGAAAACAGTTGTGCTGCTTCCTATTTATGTGAAAACTATTTTTGATGAATGGAGAGTTCAAAGGACAGCATTTGCTTGAAATAGTAAATTTTTGTAACATAAATAGCTAAAGTTTATGGCTGTCGCGATTCGTCGATTTTATTCGACTATTCGGTTTTTTTAAATCCTCGACTTCATTTTGCTTGCCTCGACTAACCAGCAAAATACCGGAAGTGGCGCATTTCACGGACGAGAACGAATGAAACACATTTTTAGTCTGTTTTCCAAGGCTGCATGATGTATTAAACCCATTTAAAAATCATAATTTAGCATAATTGTGAATTCACAAACGCTAAGATTTAATTAAATAATTATGTGATGCAGTTCTAATACAGTATGCTCTTTAATTATTTACATGCGTGTAGGTTAAAGTACATGCTTCACACAGCGCTCCTGTTCCAGTAGTTCACAGGAACTGTTATCTTTACATGTGTGGACGTCTCAAACCCATCTCTGCATGTTGTTGTGTGGGGTTTATTATAACGTCATCTGGAACGCACGGCCCATTTCATCAGATTTGTACGGTACCTCTTTATCATCTACGCCAACCCAGGAAGAAATACATCACGTTTAAACCCTCACTCTGAGTTTACACACTTTTGATGTCCACATATTCAGGAAATTACAGTGGCTGTAGCATTTCTATCATAACGACTTGGACAAATATTAAAGATTAAGCGGACATTTGAATTAAATGGTGCTTGGTCAATATTAAACAAGTATTAGATCGGACAGCAATGTGTAAAAACAATCGTCAGTCCGTTGGCGCCCTCTGCAGGCCTTTGATGTAATGTTTAATGTACATTAGCTCTATTGTTTATCATACTTTATGTATTTTAACAATTTTGTTCAATGAAACCATATGATTTCTTGATTTTGATACTTTATTTGAGCTAATTATTTTTGCATCATTGCTATTATATGTGTATTTTAGGTATTTTAATTTTAAAGGCTATTGTTCACTTACATATTTTTATTACCACAAAAAAATTATTATATTTATAGGGCACTATGAAATCTGTTTTATTTCCAAATTCAGTTTTTTCCATTTTCATTTTTCTATACTCCGTTTTAATTGGTTAAATTAAATTTTATTAATCAATAAGCCTGTCTAATTAATTGAGTTTTACTGTTTTATCTATACCAATTTCTGTTTTCCATTATTTTCTGGATTCATTTGGATCCATTTGAATGGTTTCATTACATTTTAATAATCAAAAGCATCTCCAATTAAATGATTTTATTTATTTATAATAAAATTGTAGATTTCTTTTGTGGCACATTTCGTTTAGATTCTCTAAACAAAAAATCGTTAGTGGCTAGCCCTAAAATTTCTATAAGATGTCTTTCTGTCAATTTTATCATTTACTGCATCCTTGCTAGGATGTTAACGATGCACTCAACTCACATTCAATTCGCTTCCACCATGTTTTTGTTTTTTTTATACGTTATAAATAAATGTGTCCTTTTATTATTGCTTGGACAAAATGCTGCGTGTTTCTTTGTGAAATTGAAATATAACTCTATAATAATATACTAATATAGCACTTGCATGTTATTGCTCTTTTGTTGCTTCTATTGTCCTCATTTGTAAGTTGCTTTGGAAAAAAGCGTCTGCTAAATGACAAAATTTAAATATAATGTAAATGTAAATAACAAAACTAAATTGAAATGTTAAACAAGCCCCAAATCAAATAAATAAGTAACACAAATAAAATAAATCTCTTCATATAAACAAAATAAGGCTTTGTCTGTGCTCTTTCCATTTAAAATTAGAGGCAACCACTGCATTTTAATCCTGATCCAAACAAAGATGCAGCATACATGCAACATAAGCAGATTTGAATCTAAATTAGATTGTATAATTTCGAAATTTGAAACAAAAACAGAATGGTTTGAGTTCAGTTTTGTGAAACTATACATACAAAATATCTGCATGAAACAGCAGACGAGCTGAATGAGATGCAGATTCATTCTCTGCCAGCAGGTGGTGCTTAAAGCGTTTCCTTGCTTTCCGCTGTAAACAAAGCAGCGCTGCACTTATGAACTTTAATATGCATTATACAGAGGCAAGATGAAGAAAAAAAATACCATCTAAATTTTCTAAAGACAGTAAGTTCCCCTCAGACATGTATTCATATAAACTCTTACCCCTAAATGAATCGCGATTTGTTTGCATTCAACCCCCCCCCCCCCGAAAATTTTGTGAATCGTCACATATTTGAATCGATTTTCAACCGGCTCGCGGTTAACCTTTACATCCCTAGTCCTTGCTGAATAAAAGTATTAACCAAAAGGATTACTTTCTGTTGTCAGTGTTGTTGTCAATACATGTGTACAAACTGAGAGTAAATATATCTGAAATAAGCCGTTGTGTGTCTTATTTCTTAGGACTGCAGTCTGGGAAATCTCATCGATGAGACCGAGTCTCTTTTCAAGACCAGAGAGCAGGAATATCAGAAGACAATCGGACAAATCGAGGTTAGAATGTGTCTGTTCTTCTGTATTTTCCACCCGAGCCCAACTGTGATTGGTTGTGGTTGTGTTTGTCCTCCTACTTGAACCTCTTGTCTTTTCTGACACATCAAATGTTGTATGTAATTATATCTTTCTCTCTGACACACAGATGGAGTTGGCCACGGCTAAGAGTGACATGAACAGACATCTGCATGAGTACATGGAGATGTGCAGCATGAAACGAGGGCTGGATGTGCAGATGGAGACGTGCAGGAGAATGATCAAGGGTGGCAGGTGATTTCACTGCTGATTCAGAGAAGGCAGCTTCACTATAAATACAGCTTCATCTGAAATGTTTGTGGTGTTCAAAAGTACTAAAGAAAAAGCCTAGCAAAATTAGGCAAGACGTGATCAGCTTACAAATGATAAATCACTTCCATTTTCATCTGAGGTTTTCTTCTCTTGTATGACAAGACTGATCATTTCTTTTTATTTACAGCAATTAGGAGTGGCAATATATTAAAAGAATAAAATCAAATAAATATAAATAACGTACTGAATTTTCAATAACTTAATATTCCTCTGCGCTTTTTATTATCAATAAATGTACACCATTTAAATCGCAGCATCGAAGTAAAAAATATTTTAGAGAACTTAATCAAAAATTCCAAGACTTTTTTATTTTTTCTAATTTACATTCCAGTTTAGAAAATCATTTCAAATCCCCTATATAGCAAATTAAAATGAACAATATGATGGCAGTTTATATCTTGTTTTTCAGCTCTTTGTCACAAAATATGTTAAATGGCCTCATAATGTTTTTATGTGGAAAAATATTGTGGATATTTTTCCATTTTAATTTTGTGTATAAATGTCTTTAGAATGAAAAGCACACAGATCACTGTCATGGCTTGCACAACTTTATTTAAAGATACATGTAATTAATGATCTGGTCTTTCATCAGGCGTTTTTGTGCTCAAATGTGACATTTGGAAGTGTAATCAAAGAAGAGACGCCACAAATCATGGCTGATATTATTTCTCATTCATGCATCACTCACTTGGTTCAAGTTGGGCACACTGCATTGCAGGACACAGTGTTTTAGTATCACTAATATAATATGTAGTTAATATAGTTTCTTAGTATTATGAATTAGTTTGTATTTTTTTCTATTTTCCATTTTCATTTTAATTTCAGTTAAAGTTTTAATAATTTTATATGTTTATGCTTAAAAGTTTAAATTATTTTAAAATTTTCATTTCGATTTAGTTTGAATTATTTTTATTACTTATTTTATTACTATTTTAATTAAGTTCAAAAATTTTAAATTGATAAATGTTTAAGTTAAGCATTTGAGTTATTTTATTTAGTTACGTATTTTGTTTTCGTAATGAATATGTTTTCTTCATATCCTGATATACTATATCTATTCTTCTATATATATATTCTATTATAATCTATACTATATATATACCCTTTCTGAATAATGTTTTTTTTGTGTGGATTTTAATAAATTGTCTTCTTTCCATCAGCTCATCTGCGAGCAGTGACTCAGGGAACACTGACGAGATACAAGAGGAGTCGGACAAGGACGGAGAGATGGAGGAGCCAATCAGCTGATACCTGCCCAGGCTGACCCCGCCCTCTTCCCCCCACGAGCTCCAGTCAGCTCTCGGGCCTCCCAGCAATCGGCCAATGGCGTTACACTGAGGGACAGAGCCCACTCACACAAGCCCCAGATCCTGTAGGTGCTTTAACGTCTCCGTATCAGAGTGGGGTGGAGTTGATGAGGGTTGATTTTGTGCTTCGACATCAATATCGATGCGTCACATGGTGCCACAGCTGTCACAGGACGGCCTAACTATGTATCAGATCAATCCCAGCCAAAATACATCAAACAATACACCCGATCAAACCTGAAATCAAGTCCATATCTCGATTAGAAACCGGAAAACGTTCACGCAACATGAGTGATACATAAGACTGAAAGCCTATCAGACCAAAATGGACTGAACTCCTTGCGATTGAACACTTCGGAATGCTTTCCTTAATATCTGTGGCTTTTTATTTTTCTAAAAACTATTTCAGAAATCAACAGTTTACTGCAGAAACATTTTGGCCTTTTTATGCCCGAATCCAGTCGTCGAATGTGGAACACAGAAAAAGCTCACGCTCTATGCAATCAGCCTTATTTTGTGATCTGTGTTTTCCCAGCTAACAAAACTATGCTCTTAGAATGTTTTGCTGACGTTCCCAGTTAGTTAGGTAAATGTTATTTATGAATGTTCTCTGAACATCAAAATGTCCAGTTTTCATCAAAATGTTTGAACCCTCTGGTGCTCTTCAGTATATTTTTTTACCCAAAAATTATGTTTTGCCGGGTTTTTTTTTTCTTTACATTTTTTTCCTCAGAATGCAATGAAACTTGGTAAAGGTTTTGGCACTTTTTATGTGAACAAAAAAAAATACATATATATATATATATATCTATGGACATAAAAGCTTAAGTTTAAAAAAGGTTAAATGGTCCTGAAAAGAAGAGTCACTTCTACTCTTCAGAGTCAAAAATTACCGCATTGGAAATGAATGGGAAGTGAATTTTATCTAGTGGAAACGTTTGGTACTGCGCTCAAAGACAGTCTTAAAGAAAGCTGATTTTTTTTTTTTGTGATATCAACTTCAAATTTGGAACACAACTTGTTTAGAATTATGGCTTTGACTTTCTCACAGTTTTAAAGTAAAATGTTTTGGAAAATATGTAAATATTAAAATACGTTAATTATAACAATAAAGCTAAGCATCTATAATTTTTTTTAATTTCACTTTTAAACTTTTTTCACATCAGCAATAATCTGCGAAGCATCTTCTTTAAGACAAGAGACCAAACTCAAGTCTATGCTCCAAAGCATTCGAAATTTATGACAGTTTTTCAGGTCTATGCACAAAAAGTGCTTAACAGGTAAATAAATGGATTATAACTACTGCAAAAATATAATTTAATACCGTAAAATCCCCTAAAAATACAAAATGTTAAATAAAAAACATTAAACTAAAATATAGTACATTCATTTTATCGAAATAAAAAATAATAATTCAATCATTTTTACCGTCACACGAGGCACATCAGAGGGTTAAATATGTTTTTTCCTGGTTCTGCGAATGTTAAGGGATTTTGAATGTTCGCTGAAAGTAGTTTCGTTTAAAAAAAGTCAGACGAATGTCCAACTAAACGTTCCATGAATGTCTTTTTGCTAATATTTTGAGAACATTATTAAATACCAGATAAATCTGAACAAACATTCTACTGAAAAAATGTTCGTTGATAACTTTGAGAGAGCCTTGCCAGAACGTTAGCAAAACGTTTCCTATTAGCTGGGTTTGATTTGCCTTAGGTGATTTCATGTGTTATGTACAATGTTCACGTGTTAATGTTTACGCACTTAATGGCAGAATCTGTGGAACGGTGTCCCATCATTTTGAGCAGCAACCAATAATGATTGAAGCTTTTCAAGAGTTACACACATCAATATCTCAAACATTAAAGAGCTATGTGCCTATATATACAGTACATTGCAGATTCATTTTGGATGGCCTTACTGCATTTCCATTTCTTTCTAAAGTTTGCGCTCATGATAATCATGGGGGAAATTATCAAATACATATATATATATTGTTGATTGTATGGGGACTTTCGTGATTTCAGGTTATATAGTCAGAAGAGTTTTCAGGTGGAGGTTTTGATTGTACATAGACCAAGCTGGGTGTATCTGAAATTATACCCATGTCTATAAATATATGTAGATGCAAAAGCATAGGATTATGGCATTGCTCCTCATGATGGCCACTGTTCCATACAGATTCAGGTTTGTTTTCATGGATATGGCTTATAACATTTCTGTATCGATGAGGTTTGTTAATATTAGTGGTCTTTTTGTTTTCTTTTTTGGCTTCTTTATATTTAGCATTTTTATCTTATACGCTATTGGTCAAACGTTTGGAAGATTTAGGATTCTTAATGTTTTTGAAAGAAGTCTCTCCTGCTCCTTATTTGATCAAAACACAAACATATTGAAGCAGCACAATTGTTTTCAACATCGATAATATTCTTAAGCATCAAATCAGCATATTAGAAGACTGGAGAAATGATGCTGAAAATTCACAAGAATAAATTGCATTTTAATATATATATTATTACACAATTATTACGGTTTTTACTGTATTTTTGAGCCTAAGAGACTTCTTTTAAAAACATATCCCAGTTATTCCAAACGTTTGACCAGTAGTGTACATTCCTGGGTAAAAAAAATTGTGTTCGTACATATTATTTTAAACATATTTAATCTGAAATATGGGGAAATTTGATGGCTTTTATTAAACTGATCAGTGATTTAATTATAAGCTCAGATGTGTAATTATAAGCTCAAAATATGGTTGCAAAGGGTTTAAAAAATATATATTTTATAGTAAATAGGTTTTGTTTATTCATTTAGCTAAAACATAATTTAGCTAAATAGTTGATATAATATCTGATCAAATCATCTGTATATTTTGCAATTTAGTTTGTGTATTTGATTTCCTAACTTATGAAAGAATGGACAAAATCTGGCTTTTGAATTGTATAAATATATAAAATTCTTTTGATTTTATAATCTTCAGGGTATCTGGGGCTAATTTGAATGCTTTCCCCTGGAAAATGAATCATGCACTTCACAGTCTTCACCTTTTCAAACACTGTTGGTCTGTGTAACAAATGTTCAAGAGGGTAGAAGGAAGAAGACAGGGTCGGCTTGCTGGGACGCGAGCTTTATTTAAATTCCTTCCCGCACTGTACACACCACGGCGCTCACTCAGCGCGGTAAGATTCACAGTCAATAACTCATAACAAACAGAATGCAACTTGCTTCCGTGTATCTACACCCGTCTTCCCGGGTCGCTCGCGTACCCAGACTGTCTCTCCCCATCCTGTTCCAGGTGGCCCCTTTTATCCGGTCTCTCCACACCAATTACTGAAACAAGACACAGGTGTTTATCGTTTGAACTTGACCTACTTTCGCACCGCTCGTCTCCTGCCTCTCTCTCCCGATGCAGACCTCGCTGAAACA
>JADLZN010007795.1:105323-149865 GCA_018155175.1 Sinocyclocheilus anophthalmus
CCAATTTTTCATAATTGGATGGATCGTTTTGAATGTGATGACTTACACGATGAAAAATGTTTGAGAAGTTGTGAAGAGTTTGACAGTTTAAGTGAGAATCGGCTCATCAGTTTTGATCAACAAGCCATATGCAATTAGTTGTTGTGCAAACTGCAGACAATTGTACTTACTGTTTGCACACATGTGCCAAAGCATTTGCAATTTGCTCAGATCAATAAGAAGTTCCAATCTGATGTGAACAAGAAGCTAATTGTTCAGAGATCTGAACTTATTGTTTCGAGAAAAAAAAGTTTCATTAGTCATTCGAGATTTGAGCCAAAGCAATTGAGAAAAACTGTAATATTCACTGCTTAAACATTCAAATGTTGTTTTTCAGAGCAAATGTCTTCCAGGCAATGTCTTTTAGAGTAATTCACGTGAGTGTCCAGCAGAAGGCAGATGTACCGCAGGACAGTGTAAACTCTTCTGGGACTTCCATTCGATTCTTCAGCTTGCACATTGATGACGTAATGTCAAAGCGCATGACCAGAAGGACCAGCACCCTGTAGAGAGATTCAAATCATTAGAAGTTATTAGCTATGTTTCCATCACCCTCTTTTTATGTGCATTTTGAAGTATCGCATCAGAAACGTCTAGGTTACTTGTGTAACCCTCGTTCCCTGAAGGAGGGAACGGAGTCGTTAAGTCAGTCGTGACTGACGAATTGGGATCTCGCCCGAGAGCCCAATCACCTTCGAGTGTTAACTAAACAAACCAATGACAGTTGGCGTGTGTGATTCGCCACGCGCACCCCGCCCCGCAGCGCGGTTATAAAAGGAGAGCGCATGCAAACGCGCTTCGGAGCCGAGCCTTCTACAGGGCGAATCTCCGTGAGTGTTCGAGAAACAGATGGCGTTGGTGTGACGGCGTATCAGCAGGGGTTGCCATCCAGGCAGCTGAAAACCTCGGCGGGCTGCAGCTTCCATTCTGCGGTCTTGCCGCGACCTCCCCTGGGCGCTTCAGCGCTCTCTCTAAAAGAGTGTTTCCTACTAAAAGAGCAATTTCTAAAAGAGCTTCACGCGCGAACAGGCGTCTTCTGTTTAAAAGATCGCTTCCCGTCTCGTGCGTTCTGGATGTGGTCGTGTCCTGCCTAGATCTCCCAGGTGATGTTCATGATCGCTGCCTCTCGTGCTTGGGCTTATAGCATGCTGAAGCAGCGCTCATGGATGCGTCATGTTCTCAGTGCGGGAACATGAACATCGCAACGTTGCAGTCTAGATACCTCCTCATTAAACAGGGGGTAACCCCCTTGCCATGCCCCGCTCTAGCTACTCTGGTTCTCCGACACATGAGGACATCTGGGGCTATCTCTTTCTGGTTCTATGGTCAGTGGGAGACCTAGGTGTTAAGACGGTGAGCAAGCTTACCCCCCGTACTCGCGGCTACATCTCCGCCGCTATGCCTCCATTTCCGCAAGCACTGTGCCACGATACGCTAAGCATGCACCACCTGGTGTTGTCCGGGCGAGAGTGCTGGGTCCATCGCATGTGTGCGGGTGTCATCATCTTGTGCGGGAACACAGGAAGGACGGAGTGTCGATCTGCTGCATCCAAATCTGAGGGCGGATAGCGGCTGGAGATTTTGGAAAGGATCTCGGCTGCACTGCCACCGGATCAGGAAGATGATTGGCGTATGCCTCTAGTCAATCCACAGCGAATCCTCTATGCTTTCCCGGGGGGCCCACGCCCGATAGTGTCGGGCTGCGTGGAAGCCTCCCGCAGTATGTATTCTCAACCGACCCTCGAGTCTGGATGATCGTCGGCATCCGCGGACGTTCCCGGCTTCTCCATGTCGTTCCCGGGAATGCATTGAGGAGGGGGTGTGGGGGGGAGGGCGGGTAAGGTTGTTGAAGTCACCAAGTATGGCGCTACATTTTTTTGGGGGCTTGCGCGCCTGAAGGAAACGCCAGATTACATTCCCCGAACACGTAGTCCGTACAGCTGTTGTACAGCAACTGTGGCGACGGAACGTTCAGGGAACGAGGGTTACACAAGTAACCTAGACGTTCCCTTTTAGTCAGTCACGTTCTACGTTACGTCAGTCGTGATTGACGAATTGGGATCTGTATGGAAAACGGCACTATTGCTGACCCCCTCCAGTTCCCTGCGGAAGCCGGCAAGTCCCCCCCACACCAGCTGGGGCGGAAGATAGGACAGCGGCTAGGTAGAGGTGTCCGCCACTGCTGTTCCATACCGTGGTACATTGGATAACACTGGGAAAAAAGCGTACCCAGTAGGGAATGCTACGGAAGCCACATCCTGCACATATGAGGTATCATGTGGAATTACACATATGAACTGGCCCAAGGCAGTACTACATATGGAAGTCCCTGCGGTTGACTCAACCCGCCTGGGGTGAGATGACTACTCAGCAGAGATGGCAGTGAACGACTGCTAGGGAAAGACACGGGCTTACCGTGAGTGGAGCCGTACCTTGGAAGAATACACATGTGGGATCACCCGAAGTGGGAATCACTACACACGGGCACCTAGCCCTGCACAAGGGCTGACCTTGGGCATGCATACGAGTGCTGAGCCTGGCGTCTGGCGTTCCGCCACGCCTGACCACCGAGGGTGTGGGAGGAACTCCACAAGGGTTCGCCATGGGGAACTGAATTGAAGAGCAAAAAAGCGCACGTATCCGGTCAGTAGAGGGGAATGGCGCAGCAAGCGATGATTCTACACCAATCAGGTCCTGTTACTACTGCCTAACGAGGCGAGTACCGGCTCCACACTGAGATTATAGAGTTCTCGCAAACGTGTTAGCTTTCGCCCACCGGCCGCTCTACAGATAGTCTACTATCAGGCGCCCCGCCCATTCCCAAGACTATGCCACTGCATCCTCTCTTAAGTGAGCTCATCACTCCGAGTTGGTCATGGTTAACCGTTGGCCTGGTATGCCAACTATAGCCCGTCCACTAACCAGTGGGCCAAGTCTTTGTTTGGAGACATGCCTTTCCCTTCTGCCTGACCTCCAAAGCAGACAAAGACTGTCTGAGGTCCTGAGCTCCGCTTAACGGCCGCAGTAAATGCCAGAGCGCGAACGGGACAGAGCAAGCGATGGCTGGGTCTGCCTCCTTCCCCGTGGCGGCGCTTGCAATGTCTCAACCCCTTGAATCCCTGAAATGTCTTCGTGGAACTGTGGGCACAATAGCTGGGCCGGGGTCTCATTGACCAACGTGAGAGTTACCCGTTCGAATCTAGGCACGAATCGTCGACCGATAAATGCCTGCCGGTCCATCTACCCTCCTTGACTGATGGCCCATGTGCGGTGAGACGCGTGTCTTTCCTTGCCAGAACTTAAGCTCTACCTTTCGACTGAGGCAGATGTCGAAGGGGCCCTCCTTACATAGGCCCTCGCCGACGTCACTTCCGCGGGTAATCCCAGAGGGCTACAGTGAGGGCGCCGGAGGATTAACACTCCTTGCCCGCCTCGGCCTGCGCGACTACACCTGATGCCCAATATTCGGCGTTCCCCGAGACCTTACTCGCTCTGCCCGTCGTAATGCTCGCCAGGCAATCCATTGGGCCCCATACCACCTTTCAGGTCTTTGGTATGGGAACCCCGCTGCACAGCCTTCGCTCCAACCCATCCTGCAGTAAAGAAAGCACGACTGCGATCGGGCAACTATGGGGGTCTTAGAGCACCAAACGACGAACAGGTTCCACTTCAGCCTGTAAGCGTGTCGCGGCGTCTTGTAGACGGGGCTCTAGCTGAAGCGATGGCGTTTACTAGCGCTGGAGGTAGCCCACCTAGAACCTCCGCGTCCCGTCCAGGGACCACAAGTGGAGATTCCAGAAGTCTGGACGCGGGTGCCAGAGGTTGCCCCCTCTCTGAGAAAGGAGATCCATCCTCAGAGGAATTTGCCAAGGAGGGGTTGTCTCGGGGAGCATTAGTTCGGGGAACCAAGTCTGACCGGGCCAGTATGGTGCTACCAAGAGAACCTGCTCCTCGTCCTCCCTGACCTTGAACAGTGTCTGAGCGAGAAGGCTCACTGGGGGAACGCAATATGTGGTTCGTGGCCCCGCGGACTGGCCATCTGCACGCCAGTGCGTCCGTGCCGAGGGGTCCCTCGGCCAGTGAGTAAAACAACTGGCAATGGGACGTGTCCGGGGAGGCAAACAGGTCTACCTGAGCGTCCCCAAGCGCCTCCAAATTGGCTGGACTGTCTCGGGGTGGAGTCGCCATTCTCCCGGAAGGGCGGGCTGACGTAAGAGCTCGTCGGCTGCACGATTGAGCACACCAGGGATGTGAATAGCCTGAAGCAACCTCAAATGCTTCTGACTCCAGAGGAGGAGATAGCGGGCGAGTTGCGACATGCGACTGGAGCGTAGACCGCCCTGGTGGTTGAAATACGCAACGGTCGCAGTGTTGTCCGTACAGACCATACATGCTTGTCGTGCAACAGCGATTCAAAGCGGCGCAGAGCAAGCCATACTGCTTGCAACTCGAGGCAGTTGATATGCCACTGCAGTCGGGGCCCTGGCCGGAGGCCCGTAGCTGTATTCCCATTGCACATGGCACCCAAGCCCCTGGCAGAGGCATCTGTTGACACAACAACATGCCTGGACACTTGCCCAAGGGACACCCCTGTCCAAAGAAAGGCAAGATCTATCCACGGGCTGAGGGTCTGACGGCAGAAAGGGGTAACCCGATATATCCCATCTCGGGACCCGGCTTGTTGAAGCCAACCTGAAAGCATGTCTCATATGACGCAACTCTGAGGTGCACCTGGCGTGACAATACCTCGCCGGGACTCTCTCTCTATGGGCCGGTGATTCGTCTCCCCCTGGCATGCCATCAAATCATGCTCTGTGTGAGGCCCCCTGGGGACGCTCCCTGGGGGGGGAAAAAAAACAAAAAAAAATTTTTTGGGGGTTTCAGTGAACCGCCTTCTTGCACTGTGCCATTACCCCAGCAGTTCATCCATCTGACTGCGCACTTTGCTCTACTGAGAGCTCTGAGAGGTGACCGAGTCCAGCTCCATGCTGAAAAAGAGATCCTCTGCACGCGGGAGAGTTTGCTCTTTTCCTTCCCAGTTGACCCGAAGGCCCCCAATCGTCTGGTGACTGAGCCCAAATCCCTGTGTTCGCACAACTGCGCTCGGGACTGTGCCAATATGAGCCCGTCGTCGAGGTAGTTGAGAACGCGAATGCCCGCTTACCTCAATGAAACGAGGGCTGCCTCCACGACCTTGGTGAAGACACGAGGCGACAGGGATAGCCCGAAGGGGAGGACCTTGTACTGATATGCTCGCCCTTCGAACGCAAAGCGGAGAAACGGTCTGTGTTGAGGGAGAATTGAGACATGAAAGTACGCGTCCTTGGGGTTGATCGCTGCGAACCAATCGAAAGGACTGACGCATTGAAAGATGCGTTTCTGCGTAAACATCCTGAACGGGAGCTTGTGAAGGGCCCGGTTCAAGACATGCAGGTCCAAGATTGGTCGTATCCCACCGCCTTTCTTGGGTACGATGAAGTATGGCTGTCGAAACCCGACCTCATCCTCCGGCTGAGGACACGGCTGTAATCGCGTCCGTCGCTAGCAAGACAGTGGTCTCTGCACGCAAGACAGGAGCATCCTTGTCCGGCACAGAGGTGAACCGAATGCCCCTGAACTTGGGAGGGCGCCGGGCGAATTGAATCGCATAGCCGAGTCTGATGGTTCTCGTGAGCCAGCGAGACGGCATGGGGAGCGTTAACCAGGCCCCCAGCGACCGAACTAGTGGGACTAGGGAGACCACCGACGTACCTGCATTGGGGCAGCGAAGTGGAACACAGGGACCCAACCCAGGAGGCCGTGCGTCCAAGGGTGGGGTCTGAGTGCGCGGCACGCCACTTACCTGGCTCCACGGCTTGGCAGGGGGCTCGTGAGGAGGCATAGCGTCCTTGAACCGAACCCTGCTGCCCATTATCGAAAGGAGAGGTGGACCACCATCCTCGTCCTCTTGGGACCCGGAGGCAAAGGAAAATGCTCTTTTAATGAAGTTTTGGGTACCGACTGGCTGGGTTCGACCGAGGTGGCGGAACCACAACAAACGGAAAATCAATTTATATCCGGGGGGGCCGGCTGAATGAGTGGTGCAGTCCCACCACGCCTGAAAGAGCAGTATCCAAGAACCCGGTCGCCCCGTCTCAGTGCGCCACCGCTCTGGGCCTTCACGGGCTATGCAGGGGCGGAGGCGGCTGCGCCCGGTTCCTCCTACGCCAGCTCCACGCTGCGCCATTGTTAAGGTGCTGTTGGTGGCGCACCGGATCGGAGGTGGAGGCCGCATGAGGGGCCCTCGGTCACCTGAGGCGAGCAGACAAGGGGCTGCAGGCCAGCTGTGGGTGCATACAGCAGCAGGGGCAGGATGTGTCGAAACGCTCCGTCTTCTTCTTCGGTGCTGCGGAAACTGTTTTTGGCAAAGCCGCCACCACTTCGCCGATAGCCGGGCTGGGGATCGGTTAGTCCAGGAAGTGATGCTTGTCGGCCCTCGCCTCATCTCCAGTCCAAAGGTCGCCATAGGTGGGTGCTCCTGGCCCCCAATGTGGACATGCGTCTGACCATGGCCCGCGACCGTGACCTTTCGTCGCCCTAAGCGTGAGGTCCATCGCCGTGCGCAGTTCCTGCAGCACACCTGGGTCCGCACCACCCTCGTGCAACTGCTTCAACGCCATGGAGGGCCATGGCGTGCAGGGCGGAAGCGGTCTGTCCAGCAGCGCTGTAAGCCTTAGCTGTCAGAGCGGACGAGAACTTTCAGGCCCTGGATGGAAGGCGTGGACTACCCCTCCAGGCTTCAGCGCTTTGCAGAGCTGCATGGCAATAGCGCGCTTGACCGGAGGGATGTCCACATACCCTTTGGCCGCCCCCCCCCCCACCGTCGAGGGGGTGAGGACGGAGGAAGGCACCACTTCTAGTTATTTGCACTTCCCGGAAGAATGGAACCGGAGGCGGCTGCCGGCGCCCGGCCTGCGCCCCCAGGCACCAATCATCCAGCCTCGAGCGTTCGGGAGAAGGCGGAGGCCTCCAGTGCAGCCTGACGCTCTCATCGGCCCGGGAAAGCATAGCGGTCAGCTCTGGATCTGACTCGGCAACGCCACTCTACCTGACGGTGGCAGCGCAGCCGAATCTTCATCTCCAGAGCCTAGCTCGCCCTCTGATGCGGCGATCGACATCCTGTCCTCTGCCTGTATCCCGCACAAGATGCTGGACCCCGCCCTGTCTGAGGACCCAGCACACTCGTCCGGAAACACCAGGTGGTGTGACATGTTTGAGGAATGAGAGGCCCGCGGAGACGTTCTCGACGGGGAAGCTCTCACCGTAACTCTCAGGTTTCCCTGACCATGAACCGAAGTAGCCCTTCGAGAACCGGAAGAGCTAGAGCGGGGGCATGGTAAGGGGGATACCCCCCGTTTAATGAGGTATCTAGACTGCAACGTCGCGATGGTCATTTTCCCGCACTGAGAACATGACTCATCCCTGAGCTCTGCTTCATCGTGCTGTAAGCCCAGGCACGAGAGGCAGCGATCATGACCATCAGATGGAGTCAGGAAACGACCACATCCAGAAACGCACGAGCGGGAAGCCATCTTTAAAAAGACGCCCGTCGCTCGTGAAGCTCTTTTAGAAATTGCTCTTTTAGAAGGAAACACACTCTTTTAGAAAGCGCTGAAGCGCCCAGGGGAGGTCGCGCGAGACCGCAGAATGGAAGCTGCAGCACCCCGAGGTTTCTAGCAGCACTGGATGGCAAACCCCGCTGACACGCCGTGACACCAACGCCAGCTGTTTCCAAACACTCACGGAAATTCGTCTTGTAGAAGGCTCCGCCTCCGACTCTAAAAGCTGTGTGCTTTTGGCAACACCCTCACTTTTATACCTCCGCGGGGCCATGGTGGGGGCGCGTTTGGCGACTCACACACGCAACTGTCCCATTGGCTGGTTTATTAACACTCGAAGGGTGATTGGCTCTCGGGCGATATCCCTTCGTCGTCACGCTGACGTACGGTCGAACGTACTGACTGAAAGGGAACGAGTGATGGAAACGCCAAAGTTCAAAAGAAAACCTTTAAATTCCGCAAAGTTTTTACTCCCGCATTGATGTGGGATTTTGACTTGTGCGAAAACGGTTAAGTGCTAATGGGAGATGGAAATGCATTTTGCGAATAAATCCCGCATGAGCGTTCAAAAAAGGATTTTGTTGAACAGCATCTGAAATGTTCTTATAGTTATTCTTAAGTGCCCGAGCAAAGTCTGTCGTTAAAGTATTTCTATATAATTGCCTCCCAGAACAGTCTACCACGACTGCGTTCCCAAACAGCTGACATTCATCTTCAAAAGCAAGACCGCATTTATTGTGTTTTGTCTGCTCACTCGAAGCGCAAGTAATTTATGTGGCTTCTCCTACTTTCCTTAGTGATATTTAGTGCCAGTTTAGTAGGCAGTGACAATTTTGTTCTCTTTGCTTATTCGCAAATGTTTTATGCGATAATATTCCAATTTTGCAATTTAGGATGGAAACCCAGCTATTGACTCGCTCAGGTTGAGTTATTCTGCCGGGCTCTAACTGATTAACAGGCTGATGTACCTTGGAAGGGTGAGCAATTCCAGCGCCTCTGAAGCCGTGGTGCCGGCACACTCACTGCAGGAGCATTCAAACAAAGATGCCTGGAGAAAACAAACAACACAGATGTCAGCCAATCAGAAACTACATCCTCCTGCTGATATGATTTAATCAGTAACGCTACTCACTTTGAAGTACTGCTGCAGGCTGTCAATGAGGCTTCCTTGAGGACTGATGACCAGCGAGAGGTAGTTGGAATCCTCTCTGAAGCTCCTCTGGAAGCCACAGCTGAAACGACAGAAGAATATCAGCAACACATATAATCAATGAGTCTGAAATGAATGCAGGTGTGGATGTGTGATGCTACCTGTCTCAAGTGCTCAGGTGGCATAGCTTGAACTCCATATTGGTTACGGGACAGGTGTACTGAGGCCAGTAGCTCTGCAGACACTCGCCCTCCTCCTTCAGACAGGACAGGCAAACCATCAGGAACTCATGGGCATCCTGAGAGAAGAAAGAGCGAGGGATGATGAGGGTAAATGCAAGTCTGAATGTAATACATCTGAGCATGAATATCCAGTCATCGTCTCCCTCACTTGGTGATGGTCTCCCAAGAAATCAGGATGGCGAGATTCAACACAGGCCTTCAGTGTAGACAAGAGCTTCGCCTTCAGATTCTCGCCATTGCCTGTCAGCCTGGCCACGTGCAGGTCGGTGAGCGCCCTGGAAAGTAAAAAACTAAGTTTTGCTGCTTTGAAATGGTTATTTTCCATTTAGATTGAAATATAATGTTGCATAAATTCAATGTTGGTACCTGAGCATTGTGCTTCCCTCATTCCACCGCTCCCGCTGGGAAAGTACATCGTCCCAGAAGGGGGAAACGGTGAGGAGGCACTGCAACACGGAGTTCATGTAGCACGTGTTGCCTGAATTGGGAAAACTGTGACGGGAGGTCTTCAGTTAGAGGGCGTCTGTGAAAGGCACGTTGTATGTGAGTATGTACCATCAATCCAACATTTACCCCAAGTGCTTGATTTTGATTGGGGATGCTGTCACCACAACATCCGCCAACTCAACATCATCCCACATATCGCTGCCGCTGCTCTGTTGCTCAATCTCAATCTGCTCCTGCTTTGGACTGCCCTGTATGAGCTGCAGTATTTTGGCCTGGGACAGACTGTCGGACTGCACCGTCATACTAGCCAGCACACCAAGGATGCTGGGAAAACATCAGGAATATGTTAACATTGCTCTTGTCCATGTGAGGTTTGCTTTTATACACACACACACATATGTGACCCTGGACCACAAAACCAGTCTTAAGTCGCTTGGGTATATTTGTAGCAATAGCCAAAAAAACATTGTATGTGTCAGAATTATCGATTTTTCTTTTATGCCAAAAATCATTAGGATATTAAGTAAAGATCATGTTCCATGAAGATATTTTGTAAATGTCTTACCGTAATTATATCAAAACTTAATTTTTAATTAGTAATACGCATTGCTAAGAACTTCATTTGGAGAATTTGCAAAAGGAGATTTTCTCAATCTTTTTTGCAGATTCCAGATTTTCAATAGTTGTATCTCGGCCAAATATTGTCCTATCATAACAAACCATACATCAATGGAAAGCATATTTATTCAGCTTTCAGATGTATAAATCTCAATTTCATAAAATTGACTCTTATGACTGGCTTTGTGGTCCAGGGTCACATATATAATCAACACACAACATTCATTCCCATCACCCACCAGTCAAGAGCCGCATCAGAGAAGGTCTGATCGCCAGCTGCATCTGTGGAGAGATTAATAATGCCGTTTTAATGGACCATTTTATTATGTATCACATATTAGAGTAATGAATTATACAACTTGATTAAAACATTAAGTGTTTCAATAAACTTCTCTAACCTTCAAGAACTGCTGCGGCCTGAAGTTCAGCCAGCAGATCGATCTTCTCGCTCTCTTCAGATGTGGACACCCACATAGCGCTGGTAGAGGTGAAACCTCCGCTGGTCTCGAGATCTGATGCTCCACTTTCTGAAGATGAGGAGGAAACCTCAGCACTGGTAGAGGTGAAACCTCCGCTGGTCTCCAGATCTGATGCTCCACTTTCTGAAGATGAGGAGGAAACCTCAGCACTGGTAGAGGTGAAACCTCCGCTGGTCTCCAGATCTGATGCTCCACTTTCTGAAGATGAGGAGGAAACCTCAGCACTTGTAGAGGTGAAACCTCTGCTGGTCTCCAGATTTGATGCTCCACTTTCTGAAGATGAGGAGGAAACCTCAGCACTGGTAGAGGTGAAACCTCCGCTGGTCTCCAGATCTGATGGTCTGCTTTCTGGAGATGAGGAGGAATCATCAGAGCTAGTATAGATGAAATCTCTACTGATCTCCAGATCTGATGCTCTGCTTTCTGAAGATGAGGAGGAAACCTCAGCACTGGTAGAGGTGAAACCTCCACTGGTCTCCAGATCTGATGGTCTTCTGTCTGCAGATGAGGAGGAATCATCAGTGCTGGTAGAGGTGCTCAAATCTCCAGATATATCTATGAAGAAACCAAGACATTTATTAGCTACCTGAACATACAGTATAAAAGACAGAAAGTTGTTTATTTTAAAGCTGACACAAAGACCATCAAACTGACTAACCTCTAACTTCCATTTCCATGGTTTCATTCAGCAGATCTGAAGCTCTGCTGTCTGCGGATGTGGAAGCATCTTCAGTGCTGGAAGTGGAGCTCTGCTCTCCAGCTACATCTGAGAAGATAATAATATCGTTTTTATAATGCACACTAGAATTTTAATGTTACACCAAGACCAAAACCATGTCTTTAATGTTGAGGGAGGACCAATTTTTGTGCAAAGGAAATTCTAGGTGTAAAGTAAACAATTTTAACTATTTGCCTATAATGTTTTATTTTAAAATATGCATTATTCTTGTCGCGTCACATTTAGTTATGAATTACACAAATCATGTAAATGATAGCATATTATCAATTCTAAAAGGTGAAATTTGAGAAAAAAAGAGTTGAGTAGTTTTCATCACTGGACATTATGGTCAAACCTTTGACATTTGTAAACTAAAACAGTTATATATTAAATGTTTTTTGACTGTTAAAACTTAAACTTCGATTTTGTGAACAGATTCATTTTGTGACTCACTTATAAGTTTGAATAAGCATGTAAAAGCTTTAAAAAGTTTCCTGACCGCTAATTGCTTCTTCCTGGGTCTCGGCCTGCAGCTCAACCTCTGGATCAGAGGATCTGCTGACTGCAGGTGAGGAAGAAGCATCTTCTTGTGTGGTTCTGGTTGACTGAGTCTCGATGGACTCAACCACCTCACATGAGGACACACATGAGGGAAAAAGTATAATTCTGCGGAAAAAACGGCACAGAGATGGAAACTTGTGCTTCTTGGAAGATGAAGAGGGAGCTTGGACACCTTCAGCAGGTGCAGCGGCTGAGACCACCACATCTGGAGAAGATGACACAAACTTGCCCCACTTCTTTTTCTTCTGCTCCTTTTTGGTTTTTCGGTCCATTTTGTCAGCACAAATGTCGCTAGCCATATTCTGCAGAGAAAATAAACATAATTCATAATGAAATACCACACTGAACATTGCTAACAGTACTTGTACTTCTCAATCTGTTGATTTGGGGAGGTTCACTTTATATTTCAATTTCCAGAGAAATAATAGTTGGGAAATGCTGAATAACTTGAATAATCAGTAGACCTATGTGTTTGAGGAAAGTGTGACAACTAGCAGTAGCCAGAATCAATTTAATAATTCTGCTTGATACAGTATGTGTATGGCAAGCCGTTTTGACTTTTATTCATTCTCAGAACGTTTGTTTGAATAATAAAGACACAAAAATGATTCCATATCTTTATACCATATTTTATTCCATCAGAAGAGACTGAGAATGTACCACCATAAGTGTTTCTGAGGTCTCGTTCATTACCCAGTGCTGTCCAAGAAACGTCTGATTCAAATGTAAACATTTCGCTGGTCTTTGACAGAGGAGCACGATCATAGAACGTTCGAAGCGTTCATCTTATTATGATGTAAGCTAATAGAACACGGTCAGCAGCAGCTGTGCGAGAGCAACTGCACACAGTGGGAGGATCCGGGAAGGAGTAAGGTGAGCCACATACTATGGCAAGCCGTTTTGACTTTTATTGATTCTCAGGATATGAATTCTTGATATAAACAATTAAATTTTTACTAGTTAAAATGTTAATTCTTGATAACAGGAATTTAATTTCTACTAGTAACAATTAGAATTTTAGATATCAACAATTCAATTTTCACTAGCTAAAATGCTAATTATTGATATCAGGAATTAAATTTAAACTAGTAAAAACTATAATTCTTGATATCAGGAATTATATTTCAGCTAGTAAAAACTATAATTCTTGATATCTGTAATTGTATTTTCACTAGTTAAATGTCACCATAGGCTGCCATTCAAAATCAATTGTTGATATCAAGAATTAATTTCTTACTAGTTGAAATTCCAATTTCACATATCAGAAATACAATTCTTACTAGTAAAAACCTTTATTTTTGATATTGGTAATTACCTGGTTACCAGTACAGATGTCTCTTCTTTGATATCAACAATTTAATCGTCACTATTGACAATGTTCATTTCTGATATCATGAGTGTGATTGTTACTAGTAAGAAAGCAATTTTAGATATCAGAAATGACCCTCTATGGCAAGCCGTTTTGACTTTTATTCATTCTCAGGATATGAATTCTTGATATCAACAATTGAATTTTCACTAGTTAAAATGTTAATTCTTGATATCAGGAATTAGATTTCTACTAGTAACAATTGCTATTTTTGTATCAGCAATTACATTTCCACTAGTAACAAAGTAATTATTGATGTCAACAAAGGCAGTTGATATCTGAAATTTCCCTTGCAACTAGTGAAAATTGAATTACTGATATCTTAAATAACATTTTAACTATAAACATATTTTTTTTTTTTTTTTTTTTTTTTTTTTTTTTTTTTTTGTTTTTTTTTTTTTTTTTTTTTTCTACAGATATGTAGAAATGCAATTTTTACAGGTAAGAATAGCTATGGTAATGAGATCATGAATATTAATGAGATCTAGTTTTCCCACAATCCTCGTTTTAGCGTTAGCATTGACCAAAGATGGCGGAAGACCATCCATGCCCAGAAACGGCTCCTCCTTTATTTATTTGTTTTGTCAATGAAACATGAAAATTATATTATGGCTGGATGAATTTTTTAAATTTTTTGTTAATTGTTAAAAAAAAGTAATTTTATGCTGTTTCTTTTTATTGGCCACCAAGTCCTTCGGATAATTAAAGGAAAAATGAACAAGGCATTCATTTAACGTTAACATAAAAAATAAAAGTTTTTCATGTGTTTATTTTTGGTTTTATTACACTTTCTTCTAATACATCAAATAAAAAATACAACCAAAAGGAAAAATATAACAGATAATAATGCGTCATACAAAGTTTGAACATTTTACTGGACTTTTTTTGTGTGTGTAATATCGTTGTATTTAGGCTACATGAATGAGTCATGTCCTAATAGGCATTATTTTTATATAACATGTTGTCCAGTTCTTGAAGTATCGGTGGACAAGATGAATGATAAAGTCTATTGAACCTCTTTCTCATGTCTGTCTCAGCCATTTCAATGTTACGTTAAACATGGCACTGCACTGATATACTCTTCTGAAAGTTAAGACATGAATAACAGTCTCTCAATTGTAGTTGGTTCGGAGAATGGACAACGATTTTATAAGAAAATTGTGTAACTTGCCCATTACTTTGGTTTCATGCTTGTGTTGTTATTATTATTGTTATTATTAGGCTATTTTATATGATTATTATTATTATAATTATTATTATATTATATTATATTAGGCTTATTGTGGGTTTGTTGTTTTAAGTTTGTAACTATAAATGTGTTTACTTAAGACCTAACAACAATTGTATCATTAAATAATTAATAAATATTTTTTCTGTTTTGGAAATGTGCTTGTCTCTACTATCCCTTTCAACATTGAGTGTTGTTTTGGCAAAACAACACAAAATAAAACGGAATAGAGACTATATGTTATCTCAAAAGAGATAAATAAAATGGTGTCTTCATTTTAAATGTAGGGGCGGTTCTAGGGTTTCATCCTCAGGGGGGCTTAGCCCTCAGAGAGACCATTAGAGACAAAGATACAGATTTCCTAAATAAACAGTATTTTACAGTGCTAATGAAAACTGTATTACGAAATTATACACAATTACCAATTAAAGTTACATAAGTTACTTAGTTAAGATCAGTGAGTGCTTCTCTGCTTTTCCTTTTTTTTATTAACAATATTAGCGTAATTAGCGTTATACTGACACACATTAATATTTTCTTAACCGTTAAGACGTAACCGACTGTGTTTACTTGGATACTCGTCAAGACAGTTATTGTGACATAATATTTTGTGTAGTCTATTTTAATGTTGTGTGTACACAGTAACGATATCACAGTGCGTGAATACCACATTGAGATCTCACTCGTGCCATCTTGCCCTTAAAGCGAGAATGATAAACTTTCATGAGGAAGCAGCACTGGTCTGATTGTTCAGATAGCTGATTATAGTTTTAGGTGGATTGAGATGACAAATAGGGTGGCTGAAGCCCACCTAAAAGGGTCTAGAACCGTCCCTGTAGTACAGCACTATATATTTAATCATGTCTGGAAACTTGACAAGTGTGTTTTGTTGGGGTAAATGATCTACAAGCATTTCACATATTTCTATGCACACTAATAATATGAAACTACTGTCGCTACACTACGGTTATACACATTTATTGCATTTATTTTCAATAAAACTGAAAAAGCTTAGAAGATTCCTTATCCTGTGGCTCCCTCTAGTGGATAAAATTAATATCACAGCCTTCATCTTCCAGTTGAAATGGCTGATAGTTTAGAATTTGATTTTGGCAGGGGCTATTTGAATACTATGAATTATATTTACACTAAGTGAAAATAGCATATTTTCTTAGCAATAGATTATATTTACACTTTAATAATAGGAGTATTTTCTTGCAGTAATAGTAGTTTGATGCTGTTCGTACTACTTAGTGCAAATATTGGCCAATATCTGCACCTCATTATTGTAGTAGGCTACATTATAAAACAGTATAGGCTACAATAATAACGTATTGAGTGTAAATTATCATTTTTATTAAAAAAATATTAAATGGATGCCGCCCCTACAACTAGCCCTAACCTTACCCAATATCCACACGTTATTTTCCACTTTTCGATCATTTCCTTCATTTTTATTGAAAATTTATGCCTTTCCGAAGTGATACGGATGTGATAAGGGAGAAGAACGAGTTCGGCACAAGGCAGAATCGAACTCGGGTCAGTCGCGACAAAAAACAGCTGCTTTGTGCTCTACCATCTGCGCTACTGATGCTGACAATTCTCAGAAGTCTTTTTGCAGTGTTGTGTAACACTACCACACGTTGGTAGGCGAAGTTAGTGTAAGTAGCCTCTGCCAAAATGAAAACAAAATAATGATTAAAAATAGCCTACAGGAGCGTTTTATTTTCATGAGAGGGCAATCGAATGTGCCCATTCTCTTTTGGGCTCTGTACCTTGTCGTCTATCCGCCATAAACATTCATAAAGGGCGGCACTCTTCATTAAATTATGCACATATCCAAAAAGGAATTCATTACTATGCACATATCCAAAAAATAATTCATGATATCAGAAATAACAATTTTTACTAGTGAAAATGTAATTTTAACATGCAAGAATTAAGTTACAGATATCAAGAAGTATGTGTATTACTAGTTGTAATTTCATTTTTGATATGATAAACGTATTTCTGCGAGTGATGACGTCATTGTTGATATCAAGAATTCATGTTGGTACTAGTGGAAGTTTAATTCCTGATATCAAGAATTAATTTGTTTAAATGTAAAAAGGGCGACAAAACTATTACAGATATCAAAAATTTATTTCTTACTAGTTACAATTCTAAATGCACATATCAGCTTTGTATTTCTTACTAGTAGAAATATAATTTTTGATATCAACAATTTAATTGTCACTAGTGACAATGTTCATTTCTGATATCTGAAATGGCTTTCTTACTAGTAACAATCACATTCATGATATCAGAAATGAACATTGTCACAAGTGACAATTAAATTGTTGATATCAAGAATTAAATTGTTGATTTCAAAGAAGAGACATCTGTACTTGTAACCAGGTAATTACCGATATCAAAAATAAAGGTTTTTACTAGTAAGAATTGTATTTCTGATATGTGAAATTGTAATTTCAACTAGTAAGAAATCAATACTTGATATTAACTATTAAATTTGAATGGAAGCCGATGGTGGCATTTATAGTAACTAGTGAAAATACAATTACAGATATCAAGAATTATAGTTTTTACTAGTTGAAATCTAATTCCTGATATCAAGAATTAGTATTTTAACTAATGAAAATGTAATTGTTGATATCAAGAATTAACATTGTTACTAGTGGAAATGTAATTGTTGATATCAAGAATTCATATCCTGAGAATGAATAAAAGTCAAAACGGCTTGCCATAGAGCTCTACAGTTCAATCCTTACAAGTAAGAATTACAATTACAGGATCTCAATTCACCCCCCCCCCCCCCCCCCCCCATTTTACTAGTAAGAACTAAATTAGAGAGCTAATTGTAATACTTACTAGTAAAATTTCAATTGTAGAGCTCTGTAATTAAAAATGAATGGAAGTCAATGGAAACATATGACTAGTAAAAATTAATTTGTAGAGCTCTCTAACTGAAATTGTTACTAGTAAAAATGCAATTACGACGAGTAACACTGGGATTATTTTAAGATAAAACGGCTTGCCATAGTATGGAGACTTTAGGTGCGGACGGTTGGCGGGTGGATAATTTATTTGAAGCTGCGGATTCGGGTGAAGTTTTAGCCATGGCTTTATCTCATCCGCGCATCACTAACTCTGTTCATCTGTTCTCATCATAAATAAATAAATAAATAAATGAATGCATGAGCCTATATGCTTGTCTTGTAGGTTCATTATTAAAAACGAAAATGTGAACAAAAATACAAGCAATTAAGTGTGTTAGTATCATTAAAATATGAAAATTAAAATGACAGTTTACGACCCCTTCTAGTCTAACGCAAACTCTACATGAGGTTCTTTGTTGTCAGCCTGAAGGTAGCTAACACCTTGATTACTCAACTAGCACCTGAATGATCTACAAACAGTATTTGTTGTTGTTGCTAATGCCAAATGCAGCGGTACATTTTATTACACACACACACACACACACACACACACACACACACACCACACACACTATGCTCTCGCCGAACATGCATGCATGCAGGTATGGCGCCGTCTATATGTGGGGGCGTGGTTAAGGAGTTGATATTTCATAAATATAAACACCCGAAAAACACATAAAGGCTGTGTAAAGACTTTACATATTTAGTGTTGTGCTGATTAAAATCTTAATTTTTACTCCAGAAAAACAACACTGGCACATGAGCATAAGTAGTTAACTCTCTTATAAACGGAAGCACAGTAGGAGAAACGCCTCTTATGATTGACGGAGAGCAGAACTTCTCGAAAGCTGATTGGCCAGTAAGAGACTCGCCCTCTCGTCGCTTCCATTTATGAACAACAGGGGAGCATCCTAACGTCGAATTATTTGATGTCTACACGATGCACCTGTAAAGCTACAGATAGAATGTGAAATACAATGTGTTGACTTACTTAATCATGTTTGATCACTCTTATCGATTGTTTATGAGAAACATGATGTCTGTATGGACTGTAACAACATTAACACGGTCATAACCCCCCCGCCCTGTACCGGAAGTGGTAGGTCTCCATTCATGTAATGCCGCTGCCTGTGATCTTGGAGAATTGAATTGTCAGGGTCGCATTTTAACATTACATATCCTCAACGGGAGGATATTAATTTTTATTTATACACATATAAATAAAGTCTCTGTCCTGTACGTCCAGATTAATCATGCTACGAGTGAGATCTGCCGTCTGGCAGTCTTGGAAGGGGTATGTATGCAGCTGCACATGGACTCACACATGACTTTCACTTTGAGAGTTTCTGACATGTGTCACCTTATGCAGATGATACTAATACTAATAATAATAATCGTATGTGATGTGAGGAAGTGCTGGAAGTTTCCATTGTACGTGCAAGCAAGCAGGCAGACTGTTATGTAATGCTCAAGAAACTTGTCCTCCCGCTGTTAGGTCAAAGTTAGGCGAGATCTGTTTGCACAAGTGTCTCTCATTGTTTTTATTGTATTACTGTAGCTCTATCTATTCATAAGCATAATTCACATACTGAGACAGTGTACAAAACAAACACTGCAGCTTAACTGAGTATTCATGTTATTACAGGTCTCTTATACTCACTAAAGCTGAATTCTATTTGATCAAAAATAGTCAAAACAGTAATATTGTGAAATATTTAATAACTGTTTTCTATGTGAATATAATGTAAAATGAATTTTCAGCATCATTACTCCAGTCTTCAGTGTGACATGATCCTTCAGAAATCAGTCTAAAATGCTGATTTGCTGCTCAACAAACATTTCTGATTATTAATGTTGAACACAATATTTTTGTAGTAACAATCATACATTTTTTGAATTTGGTTATAAATGTCTTTACTGTCACTTTTGATCAGTTTAATGCATCCTTGCTGATTTTTCTTCTTAAATCTTTTGAATGGTAGCGTATCACGGTTTCCACAAATATGGAGCTGAACTCTATGAATGTATAATACACTGTGTAATAAACTGCTGTCACTGCTTGACATGTCTTGTGAACTACCTCAGCTGTCTAACAAATGCATGCATTAGAGACTAGAGTGGCCCAGTTGTCTCCTGTTATGGATTTACAGCAGGCTATTCTTCTAGATGACTTTATAAAAGTTACTGATTGAGAGGCTTGTGATTTTTGTGACTAAACTGAGAAGTATTGAAGAGCAACAGCAAGTTTGTTGGTTTTGTTTCTCTGCAGGTTCAAGACCTTCCCGTGTGCAGCTGTGGAGGTGAAGAATGAGCCCATTCTGGGGTTCAAAGAGGGCAGTAAAGAGAGATCAGAACTGGAGAAGGTGAAAAACGTATTACACGCTGTCTCTGATTTCCCAATACACGAAATACGTGCGTATCTGATTGATTGAACCTCTCTGGTTTACAGGCATTACAAAACCTGAAGGGAAAGACCGAAGAAATTCCATGTGTGATTGGAAATGAAGAAGTGTGGACCAAAGATATCAGATACCAGCTGTCTGTGAGTTAATCATTTCTTTGGTTTGTGTATGAGCATGTGCTCTGTAGATCTTCTACAGCAAAATCATCCTCGGTACCTCTGGGATACTTGATTGTTCACTATGGCATGAAGTATAATGCTTAATAATACTATTGTAGCCACACTGGAGTCTCTTTTTTTTTTTACTCATAATAAAATCATTTCAAATTAAAAGAATATTTAACATTATTATTCTTACAAATTTTCATTATTATATTAAAATAATACACATTTTTACTATATTTTGTTATTTTTTTTAGTCCTTTGAATAAAATAAAACCAACTTAAATCAATATTTAAGATTGATTTATTATTATATTTAAGGTAAATGTTTAAGATCCATTTCAAATCAATAAAGGTATATATATTAGGGCTGTCAGTTTAACGCATTAACTTAATTAATTAGTTATGAAAAAAATAACGCGGTGAGGCAGTAGTTATTACACGAGTGCTGATTTTGTCCTGAATATCTCGAGTTTAAATGTGATTTTATACAGCAGTTCAGTAAATAAGAAGTTGATATTGTTATATTTTAAACACAATATTATGTGTTTTTGCAAAGAATATATTACCTTTAAAGCCACAGCAGAACTGTTGCATCTCCGAGCAACACAGCGGTGTTTAGTTTTTTGAATGAATCCGCGTTTTGAATGAATTCTGTGAACCAAAAATTCAAAGCCCCATTCATAAACAAAGCCATTTACTTCATTCCTGAATGAATAAGCCATTCAAACGAATCAATTGAATTTTACCGCCACCTGATGGCAGATTAGTTTCTTATTTAGAGTTCATTTAATTTCAAAGGGGTCCATATGATGTGCTAAAAAGACGATTTAGTGATTTGGTTCATGAAATTGTTTATGCGGTTCAAAAAACAATTTTTTTTCCACATAATGTACATTATTGTTCTCCTCTATGCCCCGCCTTTCTGAAACGCGTCGTTTTTACAAAGCTCATCGTCTGGAACGTGAAGCAGAGGCCGCGGGGCTAGCGTGAGGAACGGCCGGCAGGTAGAGTGAGCAAGGCGCAAGCCGGCGATTCGAAGAAGGAGCGTACGGAAAGGACATGTGACGACCCCCGGGCTGGACATCCGTTTATCCATGGTGAAGCATCCCCGCGCAACCACAGTGACAAAGTTGTAGTATTTCCTCAGGCGACCAGCACGGATTCAGTCCAGCAGGACGAGCAGATATCGTCCTCTTTGAAGACCAAACAAAGTGTTTCCTTTACAACAGAAGCACACAGCATCTCAGGAATGACGCGGAAACAGGCGGGTAGCAATAATACAGCGAGAATAAAAGTTAAGCCTCCTTTCTTTGCGTGAACATTTGGGCGGCGTTATAAAAACACTTCCCACATAGTGACGTAGTGTAACGGGGCTGACGAGACGTGATACATGTGGATCCATCTGCAGGCTTTAATTAAGAGACGTGGTAAACAGGCAGGGTCGAACAATGGCAAACAGGTATATGGCAGGCAAGACACAAGAATAATCCTAGGGCAGGTCAACGATTGGCGAACAGAATCAAAAGGGCGAGACTAGAGGGATAAATCCAGGAAAACAGGAAAAGGTCCAGGCATGGGACAAAAGAGTCCAAATGGCAGGGGCAATCCAAAAAACAAAGCAGCAATATATACACGGGAAAAACAGGGAAGGCAAGACTAGACTAAACTAAACTAGGAACTATGAAAAGGACAAAACTAAGACAATAAACAGGCTCTGTATAGCAGCTAACACTAGGAGAGTGGAAAACACAGAACAACACTAGAGACCAAACAGGAAATAAACACAGAATGGCTTGGTAAAGTAGCTAACACTTCGACAGTGAAAAACGCTAGACAATACTCGGCAGTGAGAGAGAGGAAGTCCATGGCTTATGTAGCATGTCTGATTGGATTCAGCTGTGTGTGTGTGTGAGAGCATGCATTAAGGCAGTGTGTGCGTGTAATCAGGCAATGGTGATGCGGAAAATGCAGATCCCGAGGTCGTGGGGATGTGTAACAGTCTGTGTGGTGGTTGTGAGCGCAGGTGCCCACCTGTAAGGGCATGGGGAAAGGGTGACCTCTGATGGCAAACAGATGGAAGTTCATGGACCGGATTCATGACAAAAAAGCGCCCCCCCCCACCCCCGTCCCACCCCCAAGGGGCGGTGCGAGCGAGGTTCGGAACACACCAGGGGGAGGGATGAGGCCGAGGATGGAGGTGGGCAGTCATGGGGGGTGAGTGGTCCATGTGGAAGTGGATATCGAGATGGGAACTGAAGGCCAAAATAGCCGGCAGACGGCACAAGAGTTACACCAAGGTCTGCAAGCCTGTGCTTGTAAATGACAGACGGAACAGGAAACACCCAGGGCGGCAAGCAAGTAAAGAGAAGACTCCATGACGTAGCAGCAGGGCAGCAGGAGCCACACTGGCCCTAACTCGGGGAGCTGCGCATTGATACCCCTCTGGAGCCCTTAGGGCGCGGGGCCCTGGGGGGTACCTAAGATGATAGAGCTTACGTGGTGCTGGCACGAGGTGCTCTGGACGGAGCAGGCACGCAAGGCGCATTTCGGGAGATGGCACCTGGAGTGTCTTGGGACTGGAGCAGACCTGGAGGACAGGGGAAAAGGAGGAACGACGTGGGCCTCTATCTCTATACTCGGGAACAGGAAGGCCCTGGCCGGGAGAGGCGCCGCGGGGTGAATCAGGGAAACAAACAGGAGGAGCACCCCAGCTAGTGGGACGTGCGACGTAACTCGGGGGAACAGTGAAGGCGGCCGACGGGGGAGGCGATGATAGAAAACTACGCCGGGCAAAAAACAAAGGGAGGGAGCCGCCGTGGGGCGCGGAAGGTCGCCGTGGCTGCTTCTTCCCTGAACTCAGGAAAAGGAAAGAAATAAGTCAATCCCTGGTTAGAGGAGGGTGGGGGGATGGGCACTGTGGGGGGACAAAAGGCTGGAAAAAGGAGAAAAGAAAAAGAAAAGAGGATGGAAAAAAAACAAAAAGAAAAAAGTGAAAGGAAAAGGAAACGAAAAAAAGGAAAGGAAAAAAGAAAAATAAGGGCGAAAAAATAGATAGATACTGAAACCTGCATCGGGGAAAACAAAAATCAAGAAAAGAAAAAAACCCAAAAAACAGGAATAAAAAAAGAAATGAAAAAAAAAAAAGGAAAAAAAAGATAAAGAAAATGAAAAACTAAAAACGCTGGGAACAAGGAAGAAACACACGTGTGAGAAGAGAAAGAAGAAAAAAGAACTGAGGAGGAAACAGAATGGGTAGAAAAAGAAAAAGAGAAAAAAAAAAAAACGAGGAGGGGAGAAGGAGACGGGAGGACACAAGCAAATGTCTGTATGGAGGAGACGACAGAGCAGTCAGAAGGAGAGAGCAGAGCTCCCCAGCAGAAGAGAGCAGGCAATACTAACGGTGAGAGCAGAGCGGGGAATGAGACCAGTGGAGAAGGGGGACAGGCAACAGGAAGAAAGGCCAGGTAGCACGGCCGACAGTCAGGACAGGAGTTCTTCACAAACCGCGCCCTCCTAGCCTTTGTGTGTTCGTTTGACCTTTTTGAACAGGAAACCAGAAACCAGGACAGGGTTTAAAGAAAGACGAGTTTTTAAAGAGATTAATAATAAATTTTTAAAGAGTTGTGGTTGGTTATTTGTATTTGTAAAGTATAAAGAGTTTCACAAACGGCCTCTCCTCACCCTTCCTCCTCATCCAACTTAGCACCACCCTACTCCCTATCTACTCTTCGCTTCTCCTAACTACCTCTCTTCTCCTCTCTCCTCTCTTTACATCCCTCCGCTCTTCTCAATCTCCTCCCCTCCTAGCCGTCGTGACAGCGTTGACAGTTTTGTTGACCAGGGGTGGGGTCATGTTTGGGATTGGGAGTCATTGCTATGGATCCTATTAGATTATTGGATGAGGATAATCACAGGAGGGATATGAGAGGGTGGGAATGATATATGGGTGGGGGGAATATGCCCACCGATGAGGAGGGGGAAGAGGGATGCAAATGAGGAATATTTTTTTTTTTGGATATTTTGAGGAGGTTATATATTTTTTTTTAACACAGACGGCCTCCGTGCCGTTTTTTTTGACCCCAGGCCAGGACAGGGGCAGGAGAGCGAGCGCATGAGATTGTTGATGGGAGCGGACATGGAGGAGGAGAGAGCGAGGGAGAGCGTCAGCGATGAGAGCCCAGGGAGATGTTCAAAACGGCCCTTCCTCCATAGCCGTTGCTCCGTTGTTCGTTGCGTTGACAGGGAAACACACAAACAGGAAGTTCATAGGTGGGTACTACTGACACCTTCTGGAGGGGTCGGCAGAGGCAGCGGGGTTGCCGCCACCTTGGAGGTTTTCACAGATAATGCCCTCAGGATTACAGGGACGAGCGTTCAGCAAAGGTTCTTCGACCTTGACCTGGACAGGTTGAAAGTGCGTTGCTGGGCGCCACCAGCATGCAAGGAGCTGAAGCGAGCACCGCTGCTTCGGAAGGTTCTGCAGCACGCGCATCCACCTCTGGAGAAACTGCAGCGGGCCCCGATGCTTCAGGGAACACAGCAGAGAGCACCACTACCTCAGGAGATTCTGCAGCTTCAGCCTCCACCTCTGGAGACCTAATAGTGGGCGCCGCCGCCTCTGGGAGTTCTGTGGTGGTGTATGCAGCCCAAACACACCAAAAAGCGATCCCCATCAGGGGAAACACTTCAGACAGAGGAATTAGTTCAGGAACAGAAGTTAGAGTGAGTAGGTTTGGGGATACCAGCTGTGCGTGCAGCCACCAATGGTGGGTCCTCCAAGCTGGATGCCAGTCTGGGATACTGAAGAACTGACCTTGAAGATCTGGGTGCAACAGAAAGGACATGACAAGACTCCTGACGATCAGCTGTGACTTGACGTGACTCATGACGATCAGCGGTGACGTGACTTGACTCAGGAAGATCAGTTTTGACTTGACTTGGTTCATGAAGATCAGGTGTGATTTGACCAGACTCATGACAATAAACTGTGACTCGATTTGACTCATGACGATCAACTGTGACTTGACTAGACTCGTAATAATGAACTGTGACTTGACCTGACTCATGACGATCAACTGTGACTTGGCTTGACTCATGACGATCAGTTGTGACTATACTTGACTCATGACGATCAGTTGTGACTAGACTTGACTCATGACGATCAGTTGTGACTAGACTTGACTCATGGAAATCAGCTGTGACTAGACTTGACTCATGAAGATCAATTGTGACTAGACCTGACTCATAAAGATGATCAAACGGTACTGACTTGATTCATGAAGATCAGCTGTGACATAACGGGGCGCTGTTGTGTCCGCCATTTTGCGATCAGGCTCCGCTGTAGCCGCCATTTTGTGAGCGTACTCTGGTACATCTACCATTTCAGTCACAGACACTGTCTCACGTTCTTCCTCTGTGACACCCACAGTAAACAAAGAACCAACAGTCAACAAAGCATAATCCATAAACTGAGCGAGAGACGAACGTGGACCCTCGTCTCTTAAGTTTAGACCTAAGAGGTTGATTAATGCCATCACAAAAAAACTCTATCAAAAGACAGTCCGGTAAATCTGAATAGTGCGCGATTGCTAAAAATTCTCTAATATAGTTCTTCAGCGATCGCGGGCCTTGTTTAAGGGCTAATAATATTCTTGCAGTGTCCATACCTGGCCAATGTCCACTTGAACAGCTGCTGGATCCTTGTGTGGCCGAGTATTCTGTAACGGGGCTGACGAGACGCGAGACGTGCGGATCCATGTGCAAGCTTTATTTAAAGCAGAGAGGTCAGAAACAAAGGCAGGGTCGAACAATGGCAAACAGATATATGGCGGGCAAAAACACAAGAATAATCCTAGGGCTAACGAAAGTCATCGAACGGCGAACAGAATCAAAAAGGGCAAGACTAGAGGGATAAATCCAGGAACACAGGAAAAGGTCCAGGCATGGGCAAACAGAGTCCAAACGGCAAAACGACAGGGCAATATTAGTTATATAGAGTTAGCTCCGTAAAGTAGCTAACACTTGGAGAGTGAAAAACGCTAGACAATACTCGGCAGTGAGAGAGAGCGGAAGTCCGTGGCTTCTGGATGTCTGAGGATCAGATGTTGTGGTGTGTGTTTGTGGATCAGGGCATTCAGCTTGTGCGTGTATAAATCCGTGCAAGGTGAGGGAATAATGCGTCCAGGGATATGTAAACATCTGGGTTGGTGGTGGCCTCTGTGGAGTCAATGGTGTTGCGTCCGAAATCGTATACTGCTTAGTAGGTACTACATTTGAATTTGAATTTACTTCGCGAACATTAATAAAGTATGTTCTATATAGTATGAATGCGAGTAGTATGAATGGAATTCGGACGTACTACATCCGCCATGTTGACGTTGTCACGTGACATGCGTCTCCACAACAGCGCCTAACTTTAAAGAGCCCTCACTACTGCGAACATCAGCAGTTTCACGTAATTCTTACCACTTTCATCGGCAATTAAACATCTTTTTACAGCCGACTCACGAAATCATCTAATCAACTTACAATGTTTAAACTTTCAATAAGTCAGACGTTCACTTAGATCATGTTAAACAAGTGCAAATTAACCACAGGGAACAACGTTTTTCCCTGAGGTACTTACACTTGAAGAGAGCCGCGTCGCTGCTTCCGCCGTTCTCGAATATGGCGCCTCGTCTCGCGTGGCCTCATGGGATAGTAAAGTGTCCATCGTATGTATGCTACGGAATTCGGGCGGAAGTAGTAGGTTATCCGGGTACTTCTCGCCTACTATTTTTCTAATACTATGAATTCGGACGTACTACTCGCCTCACATACTGTTTTTCACATACTATATAGTAGGGAAGTATGCAATTTCGGACGCAGCGAATGTAATGGGAGAAGGCGTGTGACTCTTGATGGCAAAAACGCGGAGTTCATGGATCGGATCGTGACTTAGGTATGTGGGGGCGTGTTAGAACGAGAAGTTTTTAGGTAGGTGTGGCTGACTCTTAAACTTTTATAAAGAATATACTTTGGATTTGAGACTTTTAGTCTTTGCAACTTTACAGATCAACTTTATGCACCAATATGACCCATTTAATTAATAATTTTTAATAAAATATAATAAAAAACATTAAAGGAATAGCTCCCCCCCCCCCCCCCAAAAAAAGAAATTCTGTCCTCATTTACTCTCACGTCACTCATGTCGTTTCAAACCTTTCTTTTATGGAACATAAAAGAAGGTATTTTGAAGAACATAGACTACCCTTAAAGGAAGGTATTTTTGAAGACTGTTGGTAACAAAAGATGTTTTGGTTACCAATGACTTTCATTGCATTAACAAAAAATACTGAGATATTTCTCAAATTATCTTCTTTTATGTTAGTTAGGCCGTTGTAGCCTAAATGTTATGTGTAATACATTTTATGTTGAATCAAATAAAATACTTCTAAAGCTACAATTTGTAATGTCTACTTGACACTTTCTCATTTAACACAAAAAATAGCTTTAAATAATCTTTTGTAGGTATTTTCACAGTCAAATTTATTTTGCGATTAATTCGAGTATTAATTGAAACCATATTTAAACTAATTAGATAAAACATGTAATCGAATGACAGCCCATCTCTATATATATATATATATATATATATACTATTAAGGTCATTACTGTAATTACCTTGTTTCGTGTTATTTTTACAGGTCGAATTCCTTCATGACAAATTTTGCATCAATAAACTACTAATTTGCTGATTATTAATAGTTAGAAAGGTAGTTGTTAAATTTAGGTATTGAGTAGGATTAGAGATGTAGAATAAGATCATCCAGAATACGTATGTGCTTTATAAGTGGACAATGTTTACATTATATATTATCATGTTATATTGAAGTTATTGTTTTGTGTGATTTTAGTCTGTTTTAATTATTTTCTTTTTTCTCCTTTTAGCCATTCAACCACTCTCACAAAGTGTCCAAGTTCTGCTATGCTGATAAGGTACAGTGTGATAATACTGTAAATTATAACATTCACATGAGGAGATCCTGCAAATGTGTTTGAGCAGTGCTTGACTGTTCACTTGAACTTGTAAAATCCATTTTCTAAATAATGAATTTGGCATGGAATGAGGTTGTTTTTGTTCATACTTTGTGTGTCTTAAGGAGCTAATAAATAAAGCCATCGAGGCCTCGGTCGCTGCTCGGAGGGAGTGGGATCTTAAACCCGTTGCAGATCGAGCCCAGATCTTCTTCAGAGCTGCTGACATCATCAGTGGACCCAAGAGAGCAGACGTTCTGGCCAAGACCATGATCGGACAGGTGTACTTTTGCACATTTGGAGCTGGTTACTACTTACGTTAACCAGTTCGTTACACCTTTGCATGTGGGATTATTTATGCTGGCTTTCCATTAAACAAATGAGCTTCGCTCCTTGTCTCAGGGTAAGACCGTGGTCCAGGCTGAGATTGACGCTGCTGCAGAACTCATTGACTTCTTCAGGTTCAATGCCAAACATGCGATTCAGCTGGAACAGCAGCAGCCGTTAGACAGCGATGGAAGTACTAACACCATGCTGTACCGTGGGCTGGAGGTCCGTTCTCTAAATAATCAGATGACTGCATAACAGTTTTGTCTGTGCAAGCCCTTATTTGGCATTACCTTGCCTTTTACTTGTTTTAGGGTTTTGTAGCCGCTGTCGCGCCATTTAACTTCACAGCGATTGGTGGAAACCTGGCCGGCACCCCTGCTATCATGGTGAGATGACAAAAGGAAACATTTCTTTATATTATATTTTAAATTACCTTAATGCTAAAACACCCAAAAACAAGTTCATTCAGCTATAAGCAGGGGTTTTTTGTGTTTGGTCTAAACTGATAATTTGTCCCTGAATATTGAAAATTCTCTTTTAAAGACAATTGAAAAATTGTCTGCCTTTAAAGAAATATTTCACTCAAAAATGAAAATTTGCTGAAAAATTTACTAGGCCATCAGATGTAGTTGAGTTTGTTTCTTCATGGGAAGAGATTTGGAGAAATGTAGCATTCCATCACTTGCTCACTAATAGATCATCTGCAGTGAATGGGTGGCAGCTCAGAGAGGAGGGCCAACAGATATAAAAAAACATCACACTAATCCACAACACTCCATTCCATCGCTGTTACCGGTCTTGTGAGTGAGAGCGCAAGTTTGTACAAGAAACCAAATCCCAATAAGAGTTTTTATCTCAAGTGATTGCTGCCAGCTAAATACGAGCCCAGAATCTTTTAGTCGTCTGAATCAGGAGGAAATATGCCCAGGTCAAGCAGCATTTTCAAGCGGAAAACCAGTTCCAGAAGGTTCTACCAACAAATATGTCATTGGGTTTTGATGTTAGAGACAACAGTTAATGGGGACTTTAATGCGAGGAAGTGTTATTAGCGATTTATGGATCAGTATTTTGGACAGTTTTTAAAGTTACAAGTTTCATGACATTTGTTTCTTAAAAAACTCACAGCTTTTAGCTTAATGTGCGACTGGCAGTGTGTGGGATTACTCTGGGCGTGCAAGCAAATGTAATTTTGGGCAGGTGAACTGTCCCTTTAAAATATATTAGTAGCGACATGCAGCACCACTTGAGTGTTTTGGTTCATTTCTACGACTGACTTTGTCACATAAATGCATTCAGGGTAACGTGGTGTTGTGGAAACCCAGTGACACAGCCATGTCTGCCAGCTACGCCGTCTATAAGATCCTGAGAGAGTCTGGATTGCCACCCAGTATCATCCAGTTTGTCCCAGCCGATGGTCCAGTGTTTGGAGACACCATCACGTCCTCTGAGCACCTGGCTGGCATTAACTTCACTGGCAGTGTGCCGTACGTCTCTTTCTATGCTTGTTGACTCAGTCATACAGTATGTAATGGGATTGCGTTACTCTTATCAGTAACACTTTAGTATAGGGGGACCAATTCTCACCTATTCTCACTATTAACTAGTTGCTTATTAGCTTGCCTATTATTTAAATATTGACTGTTTATTAGTACTTAAAAAGCACATATTCTGGATGATCTATTACCTACATCCTATACTACCCCTACTCACTATTTAAACCTACCTACAAATATGAATAAGCAGCAAATAGTGTTATGAGGCCACAACAAGTTTGTATATAAGGAGAATTGAGTTAAAATAAAATGTGACCCTAGTATATTTAGTAAACCCTTCTGTCAGGAGTTTAAAAGTTGTTCAGAATCTGTGGTATACAGCGCAAAGTGACAAATTTAAACCTCTGGATGTCTGATTATTGAAGCCACATTTTGTAGCCATTTTAACCTACGCTACAGTTCAAAGGTTTGGAATCTGTACTGATTTTTCATGTTTTTGTCCCCCTGACTCACCAAGGCTGAGTATTTGATCAAAAATACAGTAAACGGTAATATTGTGAAATGTTATTTCAATTTAAAAGAACTGTTTTCTATTGAATTATATTTTAAAATGTAATTTATTTCTGTGATCAAGGCTGAATTTTCAGCATCATTACAGTCTTCAGTGTCACATGATCCTTCAGAATCATTCTAATATGCTGATTTGTTTCAACAAAGCAATTTTTCTGCTATTTGTCTTTTTTTTTTTGAGAAGTTTTCAGACCTTTTCAAAACGATTGTGGACGCAGGTTCGCCAAGAATGGACCTCTACAGATTTCCATAGTGTTGCTGGAGGTTTGTGTTCACAAGATTAAGAATTGAATTTAATAAATGTTTTGACGTAACATTCAAAAAAAAGTGTTTGATTTATTTTCTCGTGCTTGTTTTAGAATGTGGTGGCAAGAACTTCCACTTTGTGCACAAGTCCGCAGACGTTCATAGTGTGGTGAACGGCACCATCCGCTCGGCGTTTGAGTACGGAGGACAGAAGTGTTCGGCCTGTTCCAGGATGTACGTACCAGACTCACTGTGGCCTCAGATCAAACAGGAACTCCTGGATGTGCACAAACAGATCAAAGTGGGAGACGTAAGTGGAAGAGTTTTGCAACTGCAAAGTGTGGCAGTGGTGGACAGTAACAGTATTTTTCTTACAAACTGAACTTACTGCCATTTTGACTTTTTTCTGTTTCACTTCAAAGCCAGTTGAAGATTTCAGCACTTTCTTCTCAGCAGTTATTGATGACAAGGTACAAACCAACAACCTATTAATCCAATAATAAAGAAAGTAAATGTATCACATTTTTGATTTACTTCTTGCTCAGGTAATAAACACTCTTAATGTCTTTCTCAAGTCCTTCTCCAGAAGCAAGGGATGGCTGGAACACGCCAAAACCTCTCCACATCTGAAGATCATCGCTGGAGGAAACTGTGATAATAAAAAAGGATATTTCATAGAACCCACCATTATTGAAACCACCGACCCACAAGAGAAAATCATGAATGAGGTATAAAAATTGTTGCATGCCAAATTGCACAATGGCTGACATCTTTATTTGGTTTTTCCCCGTTCAGGATTAGTTACACACACACACACTCACAGAGGCTCAGGGCGGTGAATGGATGGACTTTGGTTTGTTTAGTTAAACCAATCTCTTCCGTTTAACCTCATTTATCTTCACACACGGATGGTCTCAGCTGACCCGGTTACCACCCACAGTCACCCGAATGAGTGATCTAGATAATGAGAACATACCAGGATCTGATTATATCAACCGTTTGCCCTAAATGAATACTTGATATTATAAATTAATAATTATTTTTGATTAGAGAAATATTACAGGTTAAATGAAAGCTTTTACACAAAAGGTTGAATGTTAATTTGTTTGATTTATAAAAAAGTAAAATAAATATGGAATATGAACAGAAGTGCACTTACTTGCATTGTTTAACAGAAATGAAGGCTTATAGAATTAACTTAATGAAAAATTGTTCCATTTAATTTTTTAAACCAAAAAATAAGCAAAATATATGGAAGCTTATTTTTGGAACAGAATAAAAATATAAAAAAGTTAATTGCAACCTTTTATCTCAGTTTTGACTGGAGTTTACTTCTCGCAATTCCGACTTTTTCTCTTGGAATTCTCAGTTTACATTTCGCAATTTTGAATTTTTTTCTCATAATTCTAAGTTTAGGCTACATACGAGTTTACATCTTGCAATTCTCGCAATTACTTTTTTCATCATGATTCTCAGTCTATATTTCGCAATTCTGACTTTTTTTCTCACAACTCTCACAATTCAGACTTTTCCCCTATGAATTCTGAGTTTACATCTTGCAATTAATTTTTTTATAGGAAGTCCTTTTACATTTAGCAATCCGATTTTTTTTCTCAGTAATTCTACGTTAGGCTACATAGAATTTACATCGCAATTGACTGTTCATCATGATTCTCAGTGTGACATTCGCAATTCTGACTTTCTCCTCTGAATTCTGATGTTTATGGAATAAAAATGTTAAATTTGACTTTTTTTTTTTCTCACAAATCTGACTTTTTCAGAGTTGTGATATCATGTCTCACACTTCTGAAAAAAGTCTGAATTGTGTGATAAATGTCATAGTTTCCTTTTTCCATAAATTTCCATAGAACTATAAGTTTAAGTCAGAATCAGGGTGATTGGTCATATCTAATTATATTAATGATAAAATTATATATAGTTTTGTATTTCAGGTGATCTTCGGGCCTATCATAAAGTTTACGTTTACCCTGAAAACGACTACAAGAAGGTCCTGCACTTAATAGACAACACTTCTCCCTATGCCCTGACAGGAGCCATCTTTTCCCAGGATAAGTGAGTGCAGCACCATTTCATGCATTTACCATTTCATTCATTATCAGTTTCTGGACTAGATTAAGTTAGTATGTAAATGAAATCAATTAAACTCAGACCAGCACATTCCCAGCTTTTAAAAGGAAAATATTTTTGAGTATGTCCAGACACTCATATCTCCGTACTAGATTTATAGATCTTTAAAATACATTTATAATGTGGTTGCTTGTTTCAGGGCTGTTATTAATGAGGCAGGAAAGACTCTGAGAAATGCTGCTGGAAATTATTATGTCAATGACAAATCGACAGGATCCATTGTGGCCCAGCAGCCATTTGGTGGCGCCAGAGCATCAGGTAAACTGAAAACCATCGACCAACCAAAGGAATGATCCAGATTCAGTCAGAGTCTGTGGCATAATGTAAAGTCAAAATAATTGATTTCTGGGTCAAAAATAAACATTGAAATACACACTCTTTTAAATGTATTGCCAAAAGAAACCAAAAATGATCCAGCTCGAAAAGTAGTTCCAGCTCAATAAGCTGGTTTTTGCTGAATAATATGTGGTTTAATAAAAATATACAATTGAAATAAGTGCAAGTCAACATCAGTGGATATAAAATATAAATATATACTCAAATATATACTTTGCTTACAAAAAAAAAAAACTTCACATTGCATGCCTGCATAATTTGTTTTATTATTAAAGATTGAATATTACAAGTTAAATTGGAGTTTTTACAGGAAAATAAGGTTGACTTGTCCATTAATTTGTTTTTAAAATAATTAAAAAATGTTCAAAACAGAAGAGCACATGCATTTCTGAGATACGAGGAAAAACTTTTAATTTGCTTAATGGAAAATTAATGTTTTTCAAATATTTGTAACATTTTTTTTTAACAAAAAACAAAAACAGTGAAATATATGTGTAAACAGAGTTCTAACGTTGTATAATTGTCAAATAAAAGCACATGCATTTCTGAGATAAAAGGCAAAACGTTTAATTTGCTTAATGGAAAACAAATATATTTTTAAAGATTTGTAAAGTTTTTTTTAAGAGAAATATAAGTGTAAGTCAAAATCAGTGAATATAAAATATCTCATATATATTCTTAACATTCTTCTAAAAGAATTTTTTTTTATATTCTTCAAATATATTTCTTTAAAACAATTCAGATCTCTTGCTGCAGAAATGCCTAAATGACTACTTAACATGATAAACTATATAAACATTTGTAATTGTTTTGTTTACAAATGTTACCTAATACAATTTATAAATAAAAATGTGCAAAACCGAAATGTACGCATGCTTGGTTTTAAATGGAAAAAAAAAAATGATGTAAAAACTTAAAAATAATTTATTTATGGACAAAATTTAAATTTAAAAATATTTTTACGTTCTTAACTGAAAAAAAATATTTAAAATTAAAATTAAATTAATTAAAAAGCTGAAATATATATGTGCAAGCTAAAATCAGTGAATATAAAACATAGCCAATATATTTCATGCCTGCAGAATTCATTTTGACATTATCTTTCCAGGCACCAACGACAAGCCCGGCGGCCCACACTATGTCCTCAGATGGACGTCCCCCCAGGTCGTCAAGCAAACCCATGTACCTCTTACAGAATGGAAATATCCCTACATGGGCTAAGAGATCATGAACCAAATGCTTTCCTTCCCTAAATCCCTCCATCAAGACTCATAAAGCAATCAGTCCCCTTCTTAATTGTCCTGAAAACACAGTCGAGAGGCCGTTAGGACTGTTAAACAGAAACCTGCCCTCTGCTGGCGATGATTTCAACATGCAAACCAGCAGCGACGGCTCTAGCTAGTGTGAATGTACTCAAGGAACTGCACGTCTTTGCAGATTTCTGTTGCATCTGGTGTCCGTCCAGCCTTCAGATATCACTGGATCATTAATATGAGGAATCAAGTGTTCAAACAAATGCACTGAAAAGTTTCATGTGCTGTGTGATTTTTTTCTTTCTTTCAACATATCAAGACAGTAAACAGATTTCTATCTTTACATAATTATCAAATAAGTGGAAGGAAACAGTTCTTCTGTTACATTTATACTGACGTGATGAGCTTATTTAAATGATTAGAATTACATGTGACATTCTAATTCAAATCTGTAGCATTCTAATAGAATTTACATATAAGTGTGAAGGCAAACATGATGGAGTGTTTTCAGTTAGCAAGGTATCAAAAACAGTCCAAATATCCTTCACTGGCAGTGCAATCTAACAACTTACTGTGCCTCAATAAACAGTTGGTGTGGATGATGGATTTATTTGTGACTTTGTTTATTAAATAAGTCTTTCAAAGCCACAACACAGATTCATTTAGCTCTATTTACTTTTATTTTAATACTATTCCGACTTGCTGCCGACACCTTGAATTGTCAAGGTTTTATTGCTACATTGTTTTGCAGATCTGCTCTTCATAAAGACCTCAGATTTATGACACAGAAGAAGGCTCGAGTGAAGAGATTTACCTCTAACAAATCATAAAGAATTTAAACTATTATGTATAGAATTCCAATCAGACCAATATATACTACTATATACACATAGTATTTATTAATATTTTGATTGAACTTTCTAATTTAATATTTTCTGTTTTCCATTTAGTTTAAGTTGGTGCTTTGGTCAGTTTTGTTATTTTATTTATAGTTTATAGTTAGTTACTAGTATATTTTATTTTATGCATTTATTTTGCATTTTAATTTTAGTTTGTGCTTTTGTCATTTTTATTAGTTTGTTTTAAATATTTCTGTTTAGCTTTCATTTTATTTTTATTTCAGTTTAGTGTTTCCGTTTTCAATCAATATTTGTATTTTATTTCAAGTGTCATATGCACAAGAATCAAAAGAACTGCTAAACCCTTAATTTGATAGTTCACCCAAAGAAGACATTTTTGTCATCATTTAGGCTACGTTTACACGACAGCGATGTAGTCAAAAACTGAAAAGTTTTTCCCTTGCGTTTTAAAAACGTTTTACCTATACACAATGTTTTCAAAACGATTCGCGTTTACACAAATCCGCGGAAATGGCCAAAAACGCTGTATTACGTACGCCAGGCCAGTAGTTGGCGCTGTCACATTGTTAGCAAACAGTACCTGTAGGGAAGTGAAGATTATATGATGTATATAATACGTCTCCTCTGTTGGTTGTAATATTGGTGAAGTAAATTCACACTTTGCTGAAGAAGAGTTAGCAAACTCTTGAGCAGCAACAACAGTAGGCTACCATGTACTCCGCCATTGTTGTATATGTTTGTTCACGCTTGCCTTTAAAATCGACATGTACTGCGCATGTCTACATACCTAACACGTACTACGCACGCACATGAGGTCACTGTTTTCAAAGATTCCCATATTGGGTGTTTACATGGAAACGGTAACGGTGCCGTTTTCAAAAACTTGCACTTTGAAACCCGTTTTCAAAAATAGGCCGTTCAGTCCCCAATAACTGCGTTTGTTGTGTGTAAACGAACAGGCAAAAGCATTAAAAACGTTTCCGGTTTTGGATGAAAAGTAGTGTAAACGGGCACTCTTTACTATGCATCATGCGTGTTAAAGACCTGTATGAGTTTCTTTCTTCTGTTGAACACAAAAGAAGGTACTTACAATAGCCAGTGACTTCCTTTTTTCATACTATGGAAATCAATGGCTACCATTTCTTCTAAATATCTTTTTTTGGGGTCAGAATGAGGTGGAGGTTAAATGATTTTTGGGTGAACTATTCCTTTAAGTGCTGAAAACATAGATTTCTTGTCATCTGGTATAAAAGTTGTCTGTGCCTTTGCTGCTCTTTCTTTGTGTTTGAATCAAGCAAACAGTTTTATTTGTGTTGAGCCACCTCTGGATCCTGACTCCACAGTAACACATTTTGTGGGCTCTTACAGTATATGACTGACATCAAAGCGGCAGTGGCGCAGGAGCGTGCCACACTTCAGACAGATGCTTTATGGCCATACGGCTGTGAAGGCACACTTCTTAACACACAATAAATTCAAGAGGACTATGTGAGGGCCTGAGAACCCATCCTCTGTCCTCTCTCATGCAGCCAATTCCTCTTTCTTTATATGATCTGTCCTCAATCAAGAGAAAACCCAAGTGTGAATAATTATGTCGTGGTTGACAAAGAAGCATGCCATTTCCAGAATCTGAAAAATGCAGGATTCCTTAGTATGGAAATCAATTTGCTTTGGAATGTTTCATTATTGAAATATTGCTTTTTATGCATGCAAATGATATCCTGATATAAGCTATGAATTTAATTTTAATTGTCAGAAAACATTTCAGCATGAGTCAATATACCTATTCAGGATGTTAATGAAATTAAAGTTGTGCCATATATTATAGCTATAAGTATGGGTGTTAGAAGGTATTCACTATTAATTGCAATTACTTTATGTATGGTTAATATTTATATGGTTTTCCATATTAAATAGCTGGTTTAAAATAAAAAAAACAAACAAAAAAAAAGTAATAAACAAACCGAAACATGTCATTTTAATTAAAAAGATTTTCTATATCCAGTTAAAAAAAAAAAAACCTATTAAAGTGAAGACTTCTTTCAAAATAAATAAAACAAACAAACCAATAACCAACCATAAAAGGAAACGTGCAATTTCAATTAATTTATAGGGTTTTTCTATACTACATATCTGGTTAAAAAGTATTTAGTATTCAAGTTATGACCTTATTTAAAAAAAAATAATAATAATAATAAACCAGGAACAGAAATGTGTGTAACTTTAGTTTATTTTTCTCCTGAACTCAACATGAGACACTTTTACACATTCCATCAATATGACAGATTTAACACCTCTAAAGGTTACAAATATAATTAAAGATATTATTTTCAACAGAAACCTAATGAGGTGAAGTAGTACTCATTTTTACAATATGTAAATAAAGTTGATCTCCACACAGGTGGAGTAGCACGTGCTCTCAGACTCAGGCATGGGGTAGACTGGTACATTCTCTGCATCATGACAGCTGCTGTCTACATCAATATTTTATACAAATTACATGTTTTACTTGGATAGAGAAAACAGTCCGTTCTCTGTACGTCTTCATAAGGATGCTATGAAGATCAGCAGCTTTTTGACGCGACCGGACAGCTGTCTTGCGCGCTCACTTTGGCTCGCTGGGTTCCGTCAAAGGGCCCCACTATTGGCTTGGTGATCTGTTGCTGGCTGTGAACCGACAGGAATCGCGCCGTCTCCTCTATACACCTGGAGAAACCGTCGGCGTAGCCCTGCACATCCGCGCTAGGCCACGTGTTGTTGTTCTTCAGGTAAATCACAGCCATTCCCAGGACGTCAGCCTTCTCTAGTTTAGAGCAGTGCTGGCTGGCTTTTATCTCGGCTTTCAGAAGAACTTTTAGCTGTTCGATGCATCTGTTAATACGATCTCTGCGCATCTTCTCCACCGCTGGTTTCCTCATCTGGAAAGAAGTTAAAGGTTTGGTTAGAGAGCCGATCGTAAGTAAACACTCGAGTGGAAATGGAAAGAAATGGAGGTCTTAAACAGGTAAATACTTACTTTAGTGTTATCCTTTCCAGCCTCAGTGAGTTTGCAAACAGTAGGCCCCATTCTTTCTGCAGTTTGTGTGTTTCTTCTCGTAAAGTTCATCCCCTTATATGCGCCCTGATCCCGCGCGTCTTCTGTTTCCCACACTTTTGAGCCAGAAATCAGAATGCGGCTGACGGGTCAATAGGGAAAGTTTAAATGAGCCTGATCCTCCTTTGCTGGGAAACAATAGAGGTGCGCTCAAACAGCTGGAGTGTGTGTGTTTGCGCACATTGTGAATGGCAAGCGTGAAATTGCAGGAGTGCACGTGCCTTTGACAGCGTGCGAGGCTGTTCTGGCGGGAAAGTAGAGGATCAATGAAGTGAATGGAGATTATGAAAACTTTCAAACGCTTCCCGCTCAAAATCTCTCTCAGAAGAGATTCTGAACAATTATTTGAAAGGCTTACAATAACTAGATGTTTAGCCCTTAATTAACACACAAGTGTGTGTGTGTGTGTATATATAAACAGTGTTGGGGTGTGTGTTGTGGTTATATCTATATATAGATATCCATATATATCTTTACAGGGCATCTCAATAAATTAGAATGTCATGGAAAGTTCATTTATTTAAGTAATTCAACTCAAATTGTGAAAATCGTGTATTAAATAAATTAAATGCACACGGACTGAAGTAGTTTAAGTCTTTGGTTCTTTTAATGGTGATGATTTTGGCTCACATTTAACAAAACCACCCAATTCACTATCTCACCAAATTAGAATACTTCATAAGACCAAAAAAAAAAAAAATTTTTAGTGAATTGTTGGCCTTCTGGAAAGTATGTTCATTACTGTACATGTACTCAATACTTGGAAGAGGCTCCTTTTGCTTTAATTACTGCCTCAATTCGGCGTGGCCTGGAGGTGATCAGTTGTGTGGCACTGCTGATGTGGTAATGGAAGCCCAGGTTTCTTTGACAGTGGCCTCAGCTCATCTGCATTTTTTGGTCTCTTGTTCTCATTTTCCTCTTGACAAAGACCCCATAGATTCTCTAAGGGGTTCAGGTCTGGTGAGTTTGCTGGCCATTCAAGCACACCAACACCATGGTCATTTAACAACTTTTGGTGCTTTTGGCAGTGGGGGCAGGTGCCAAATCCTGCTGGAAAATGAAATCAGAAAAAGCTGGTCAGCAGAAGGAAGCAAGAAGTGCTCCAAAATGTCTTGGTAAAACGGGTGCAGTGACGTTGGTTTTCAAAAAACACAAATGGACCAACACCAGCAGATGACATTGTGTTTTTTTTTTTTTTTACACACCAAATCATACAGGACTGTGGAACTTAACATGGACCGTCAAAGCAACTTGGGCTATGAGCTTCTCCACTTTTCCTCCAGACTCTAGGACCTTGGTTTTTCCAAATGAAATACAAAACTTGCTATCATCTGAAAAGAGGACTTTGGACCAATGGGCAACAGTCCAGTTCTTCTTCTCATTAGCCCAGGCAAGACGCCGCTGACGTTGTCTGTGGTTCAGGATTGGCTTAACAAGAGGAATACGACAACAGTAGCCAAATTCCTTGACACGTCTGTGTGTGGTGACTCTTGATGCCTTGACCCAAGCCTCAGTCCATTCCTTGTGAAGTTCACTCAAATCTTGAATCGATTTTGCTTGACAATCATCATAAGGCTATACAGTTCTCTCGGTTGGTTGTGCATCCTTTCCTTCCACACTTTTTCCTTCCACTCAAATTTCTGTTAACATGCTTGGATACAGCACTCTTGTGAACAGCCAGCTTCTTTGGCAATTAATGGAATGTTTGTGGCTTACCCTCCTTGGGAAGGGTGTCAATGATTGTCTTCTGGACAAACTGTCAGATCAGCAGTCCTCGCCATGATTGTGTAGCCTAGTGAACCAAACTGAGGGACCATTTTGAAGGCTCAGTAAACCTTTGCAGGTGTTGAGTTGATTAGCTGATTGGCATGTCACCATATTCTAATATGTTGTTGAGATAGGAAATTGGTGGGTTTTTGTTAAATGTGAAAATCATCACAATAAAAAGAACCAAAGACTTAAACTACTTAAACAGTCTGTGTGCATTGAATTTATTTAATACACAAGTTTCACAATTAACTAATTTATTGAGATGCACATGTATATATATATGTTGGGTGTGTGGTGTGGTGTATATATATATATCATATTATATGTGTGTGTTGGGTGTGTGTATATACAGGGGGTACGGAAAGTATTCAGACCCCCTTAAATTTTTCACTCTTTGTGATATTGCAGCCATTTGTAAAATCATTTCAGTTAATTTTTTTTCCTCAATGTACACACAGCACCCCATAAGACACTTCAATGTACAGCTACTGATAAAAATAAGAAGAAACATACTTAAAAAAATAAAATCCAAATAAATATAATGAGTCAGGCATAGACTTCTGGGAATACTTTTTATTTCTGAAAAAGAAAACTGTATTTTAAAACTGTAAAAAATTTGGCAAATATATGGTAAAGTATATATGGTATATATATACATATATGGTAATGTATTTTAAACTTAATTGGTTAACAGGTTTTAGTGTAGAATTTCTATGTAAAAAGTAAAAAAAAAAAAAATTGTATATACAGTGGTGTGAAAAGGTTTTTTGCCCCCTTCCTGTTTTTTTAAATTTTTGCATATTTGTCAAACTTAAGATTCAGATCATCAAACTAATTTTAACATTACACAAAGATAATGCAAGTAAATAAAAATGCAGTTTTTAAATGATGATTTATTTTATTAAAGGAAAAAAGCTGTCCAAACATACCTGGCCCTACGTGAAAAAGTAATTGCCCCTAAATCTAATAACTGGTTGTGCCACGCTTTGCCGCAACAACTGCAATCAAGTGTTTGTGATAACTGGCTATGAGTCTTTTATATCGCTGTGGAGGAATTTTGGCCCCCTCTTCTTTGCAGAATTGTTTTAATTCAGCCACATTGGAGGGGTTTTCGAGCATGAATGGACTGTTAAGCATCTCAATCGGATTTAAGTCCGGACTTGATTTGGCCACTCCAAAACCTTAATTTAGTTTTCTTGAGCCATTCAGAGGTGGACTTGCTGTGTTTGGGATCATTGTCTGCTGCATAACCCAAGTGCGATTGAGCTTGAGGTCACAAACTGATGGCCGGACTTTCACCTTCAGGATTTTCTGATAGAGTGCAAAATTCATGGTTCCATCAATTATGGCAAATCGTCCAGGTCCTGAAGCTGCAAAGCAAACCCAGATCATCACACTACCACCACCATGTTGGACTGTTGGTATGATGTTCTTTTTATGAAATGCTGTGTTGGTTTTACGCCAGATGTAACGGACACAACTTCCAAAAAGTTCAACTTTTGTCTCATCAGTACACAGAATATTTGCCCAAAAGTCTTGGGATAATCAAGATATTTTTTGGCAAATGTGAGACGAGCCTTTGTGTTCGTTTTGGTCAGCAGTGGCTTTTGCCTTCGAACTCTCCCATGGATGCCGTTTCTGCCCAGTCTCTTTCTTATTGTTGAATCAGGAACACTGACCTTAATTGAGGCAAGTAAGGCCTGCAGTTCTTTAGATGTGAGGTTTTATGACCTGGATGAGTCGTCGTTGTGCTCTTGGAATAATTTTGGTTGGCCGGCTATTCCTGGGAAGGTTCACCACTGTTCCAAGTTTTCTCTATTTATGGATAATGGCTCTGACCATGGTTCACAGGAGTCCCAAAGCCTTAGAAATGACTTAATAATCCTTTACAGACTGATACATGTCAACTGTTTTGTTTCTCATCTGTTCTTGAATTTCTTTAGATCGCGGCATGATGTCTTTCTCTTTAAGCATGCTTCACTTTGTCAGACAGGTTCTATTTAAGTGATTTCTTGATTCAGCAGGTCTAGCAGTAATCAGGTCTGGGTGTGGCTAGAGAAATTTAACTCAGCTTTCTAAAATAATGTGGTCAATTGCAGTTCTTTCATGATTTAACAGGAGGGGCAATTAATTTGCATTTTGTATTACTTGCATTATCTTTGTGTAATATAAAATTTGTTTGATGATCTGAATCTTTTAAGTGACAAATATGCAAAAAAATTTAAACCAGGAAGGGGGCCAAAAAACCGTTTCACAGGTCTACTGACATATCAGAATGAGCTTTATTGCCAGGTATTTTTACACATACGAGGAATTTGTTTTCGTTACAGAAGCTTCCACAGTGTAACAGAATGACAGTGACAGAACAAAAACACAGATAATAAAAAAAATAGAACAAGTAAATAAGGAATAAAAATATATTAATTGACAATTGTATGTGCAGGTATAATACAATAGACAATTTTGTATGTACATGTATATTATGTGCAAATTTGAAGTGTAGACTAAGTATGTGTGTTAGATAAATAAGTGTATGAGGAAATAAATAGTGTGTGTTCCACAGTTATTGTTAAGTGTTCATGAGATGGATTGCTTGAGGGAAGAAACTGTTCCTGTGTCTGGGCGTTCCGGTGCTCAGTGCTCTGTAGCATCGACCAGATGACAACAGTTCAAAGAGGGAGTGTGTGTTGGATGTGAGGGGTCCAGAGTGATTATGCCAGCCCTTTTGCTCACTCTGGATGAGTACAGTTCTTGGAGAGAAGGGAGGGTTGTACCAATGATTCGCTCAGCAGGCCGGACTACCCTCTGAAGTCTTCTGAAGTCAGATTTGGTAGCTGAGCTGAACCAAACAGTTATAGAAGTGCAGAGGATGGATGCAATGATGGCGGAGTAGAACTGTTTCAGCAGTTCCTGTGACATGTTGAACTTCCTCAGCTGGCGAAGGAAGAACAACCTCTGCTGGGCCTTTTGCACAAAATATTTATATATACTGATATAACTAGTATTATATATAATAAAGAATACATATTGTAGCTTACAAACTGAGAAGGATGGTATTTTTAGAGCATAAATATTTAGACATACTTCTGTCTGCATATGGTCTTGTTTGTATTGTATGACCATGTTTTTTTCTCTCTCTTGCTCGTTTTTTTCTGTGGGCTGACTGTTTGATGTGGACTGATGGCTTCAGGAGTTTATGAATGAATATTTAAAAGGCCTTGGTGAGCTTGAACTGCTAACAAAATGGACCCTCTGTACTGCCTAAAAGACAGTCAGTCATTTAATATATAGCCCCCTTTTAAAGTCATCAGAAGAGCAGATGCTGACTGTTTTTCAATACATTGAGAATGAAAAGTGTAGTCCAAAGTAGTATCTGAACTTTCTTTCATTTAAATAGCTGTGATGAATCCAAGAGTGTGTGTATGTGAGTGTGAGTGGGAAAAGAAAATTGCGTTCAATACCTGGGACATTAATGGAATGAGAAGAATCTCTTTATTCTAAGGTGAAGTGGATTTCACGGAGAATCATTTCATCACACTTTGTTACATAAACAGACATCTATGGAACAAGGTGCACATCAGAATCCTCACACTCTCTCACTCAAAATCTCAGTGATAAAATATTTGCACTTAATGCAGCATTTGTCCACTGATTTGCAAAACTGCGGTAACTTTTTAGACACTGATGTTCATTCTTGAAGTATATTTAGGTTTTCTACAGTCATGGTTTTTCTTTCTCCTGCAGAATACAAAGAAAGATATTTTTCAGAATGGGGTCCAAACAACATTGACCTTCATTGTATGGACGAAAAACACTGACATTCTACACAAATATTATTCAAGATTTATTCTGTGAGGGTGAGTAAACGTAGATAATTGTCATTTTTGGGTGAACTATCCCACTAGATGCTCAGACTTAAATTAGTAGTTTACTAGAATAACATTATCACCGTATTTGCCAAGGTTTGGTATGTTAGTATCAAATCTCTGAGAAAGTTGTGTTTGAAGCACTTTAGTAGCCCGTTAACTAGATTTCCACAAAGAGTATTATGTCAGTCAAACTATTTCTTCAGGGCAGTTTTTGGCCAGAATAAGTTGCAATGGAGTGCTGTTATGAATCCAGTTGCACTGGAATCTTGTGTTCACATCATGTCCCATGACCAAATATTTTGAAAAAAAAAGATCAGAGCTTTATTGTGCCTGCCTCCAGCTGTGTGAATAGATGAATATTGGATGCCCCAGTACAGTTTTCAAAAAAAAAAAAAGAAGCATTCGGAAATGAGAAATGTCCCTTTGTGAGACCCAGTTCATTCTTGTTTATGAAACATCCTCTGCATCTCTCACCTTGATTTTGCTGGAACGATGAAAGTGATAACAAGCCACTTTTATCGGAACATTGTGCGAAAGAGGGAAAAAAGTGTCACTCACGTTTAAACAACGTCTTGAATTTCTTTTCACACTAATCGTACTATTAAA